>NHYE01000516.1:0-12793 GCA_002938385.1 Gymnopilus dilepis
ACAATCGCCTCTGCACGGTGATAGAGTACTCACGGAAAGTGCTCATTGTACCCGGGTTCACAAGGGGGTAAGGTTTAACGTCGAAGGAAGGCAGGAAAAAAAGATAGCAAGACCAGGAGCCCCGAAGGTTCAAATACGCGGCGGAGATCTTGATGCTCGCCCAATCCTCAGATCTCATCTCTAGGCGTGAACAACAACCGTACTGAATCCAGAATTCTTGACATCTTGGAAATGGATCTCTCGAGATTCTTTGACAAGGACAGACTCAAAAGATAATCGCAATTTGGTCAGTGGTCACTGGATCTTGCAGTTGCTCCCGCCGCCGGTCTCGTCACTTTAATCNAGGCGTGAACAACAACCGTACTGAATCCAGAATTCTTGACATCTTGGAAATGGATCTCTCGAGATTCTTTGACAAGGACAGACTCAAAAGATAATCGCAATTTGGTCAGTGGTCACTGGATCTTGCAGTTGCTCCCGCCGCCGGTCTCGTCACTTTAATCCTGTGAGCGGGTAGACCGTGGAGAGGTGTCCTCATTGGGAAGAGAGGGTCACCCTTCCGAACTTCATTCAGGTCCCCGTGTCCGAAAAGTCTTTGGGCAGCTCGTCCTAGTGCTATAGTTAGGCAAAATAAAGCGCTTTTATCGGGAAAAATGTATAGATTTATCATAAGACATAAAAGGAAAGCGCTAAGCCGATTTCCTTTTGAGCGGGCGGTACCAAGTGGAGGTAGTCACGCTTGCTCAGAAGGGCGTCACAGCAATCAAACGTAAAACTAATTTCGCACTTCACCGACTGGGATCTTTCCGAACTACAACTTGTTCTTGATCCGCTTTCCAAAGTGCTACAGCCACAACTTCAGGTCCGGTGGTCGTTATCTACACGAAAGACCAACTACAAGAGGCGGTCGAGACACGTTAGAAGACTCTACGGTGCACGGATCCTGCACTATAGTTGAGCGTTCTGTTCCTCAAGCTTTGTTAATGTCACAGAACTTGAAGTACTGTGTGGAAAATTCCGTGGAGCAAGGCCACCATATTTGAGTCAAAACCCTCCTTCTTTCACCGTAACTGAGTGGCGTACACCTCGCGGATGGCTATTGCGGAAGGGGTTGCTATACTATCTACACATGGCTGTGAGAGAGTTCCTGGTGTACGTATCTCGATTCCAATTGAGGAACGTAAACGGTCAACGGCGATTAGTTCTCGGGAGGAACAAGGAGACCTCCCCGTTCCTCTAGTAGAACTCGCTGTCTAATGGGCCCCGTTCACGCAATGGGTATAGATGCTACCAATTTATTTTTAAAGCAAAGGAGCTGATAGGCAGTCAGAAGATACGAGGGCATCTCTGAAGCGGGCGGGGACAATACGCATGACAAAAGGAATAGACGCCTAACTTAACTTGGTGATGGAACTATTATTAAAACGCATCCGACTGGCTACATAACGTCTTTTCCCATCACGTGCAGATCTCCACCCACGCGTCACGGTCCTGACGACCTTCAGGAATCAATAAATTAATTGTACCACTCAAGGGGAGGAAAACGCGGGGAAAAACGCAGCCAGAGCCGACTAGCCGTTTGAAAATATAGGTTCTTAGTGGTCTTGTTTGGCCATGAAGCTTTTATGCATCGTTGTCGCATCCTCTGCGGAGTCAACTTAATTTGCTAATTGGTTACTCGCCGTTGTCTTCGAAAGGGGTCTGTACGGTAATAACGCGTACGGCAAGACTCGGAGGAATAGATATCCTCGGGCTTTAGCAGTAAAAGACCCCAATCTGTGCGAAACGCTGGTTCTTGAAGCTTGAACTCTGTTGGAATTCTGTTTAACCTGCAAAGAATTTGCGGCTCTTTGGAGGAGCTATCTATCGAAGGACAACGGTCTGATTTGCTCTAACTCTAAGCCTTCCCGCATGTGAGAAGCCGTGTGGCGCGTCACAAGTTCTCTGTGACCCAACGTGGCCAGCGAATTTCCGAATAACAGGAGCGTCACGGACTACATCAGCTTCCTGTCTGAGCTGTCAACGTTTGTAGATCCCTTTGGAACATCCTTTGGCACATCGTAACTTCAAGACCCGTCAAACCATCACTCTGGCGATGCTGGTTGATCGTCCCTAGTGAGATGTTTGTGACAGAGGTTCAAGAAAATCCGATTTTGGCAACCAGATCCATTTTGGAAAAAGTAGGTATTTCGCCTCTGCCAGAGCCAATGAGAAGTTCACCGAAAGTATGACAGAGCGGCTGACCAACCGGTCAAGATATCCGGGGATTAAAAGTCTTGCATTGGTAGGGATCGTAGGGATCGGTAGGATCTGAAGTGGCCTTCGTCGCGGATCTGGGTAGTGTTGGTGCTACTACTGCGATAGAATTTAGGGCCCATTACGGGCGGCTACCTTCTGGTGTTGTGCCGCTTCACATACGCGGTCAATTCTACACGGACTTCACCCACTCACTCACAAATAAGTTCTGGTGCGTGCCCCTTGTTGCCATGAACGCCACCGTGATTTAATTGGGTACGCATAGCATCAACAAATTTTGATAGAGCTTTTTCCTAAAAGAAAGAGGTGTCTCCGGCAACAAGTCAACAACCACTATCTCATCGACTTGCTACAAGCCTCCGCGCGTACCAGTACAACAAAACCCAGATTATAAGCATCGGATTCTGGACTGAAGTCGAAGAAACTGGACATGGGTAGGCTGGACTTGCTTGAAAGGGATGTCGATGAGGCCTGACGCTGTGTGTCTTCATTTTTCCCGCATGTGCTCGCTAAAATATGGTCACTGGGCGCGCTCTAAGCAACACGGTATATCACTCCGCTGCATGACGATTACAAAGACGTTGTCCGGCATAAGATTTCCAATTGTCCAGAAGACGACGTAAGCTCTGAATATTCGAGGACTTTTGGACGCGACCTTCCAGACATACTTTTCGGCCATCGTCGGTCACTCACGTTCTGCTCTGAAGGTTAGGTCGCGTCGCTTGAGTAGTGTCGATTGGAGTCAACTACAGTGTCGCCTTCCATTGTCCGATTATCTTTCAATCTCGCTTCCCATCGTGTGCTCACTGCCGAATGTTTACTCGCACTCGTACTGCGTCGGCTATGCGAGTTGGCCAACTCGAAGGTTGTCTCTAAGCTCAGGGTCTCTCAGAAGATATCACGCCACAGGCGGAATGAGCATGGACATGGCAATTGATAGTAATGTTGCCAACAGCAGCGCTTCCTGAACGCCCGACTGAGAGAGAAATGCTATATCATTTTTTCAAAGTCAATTTCTCCGATATTTCGAATGTAACTCTATAGAAAACTCTTTGAGAGATCACGTGTTTGGATTGAGGACCTATCGTGAGCGAAAACTGTACAAGACTCGAAAGCGTAATGCAGCTCAAGTACTTTTAAGTTTTTCCACATTCAGACTACTTTCAGAACCCTCAAATTCACTTTGTAGAGACTGTGGAATTAAACTAGAGGCAGAATTACATGCTCCTCGCAATTTCTGTAAGCCTGGCCCTTCTGCCGACTTACAATATGAGACGCGCCCTTACGCGTCTCGAAATCACGCTTCATTGATCTAACATCACATGACGGGCAGATCGTGCTACTCGTTTCTATGTTAGTATTTGATTAGCTATTCATTATACATTCAGTCTTCTCACTCACAGCCGAGAAGCAATGGCATCCACTATGCGCAGCTTTGGTGACTCGGGAGCAGACGTGGCGACGACTAACGAATCTAACACATTCACATTCGGCGTCGACGTCCCCCTCACAATTCTACGTGCTGCACAGGCCATCGCAAACTATGGACGTAACCTCCTCACTCCCACAGCCCAAGAATACTCGGACACCAGTACCAAAAGACGAAAGCGCTCTCAAAACGACGAACAAGGCTCGGAGGACATTCGTCCCCTCGTCCGCCAACACCTGCGCCTCGAACAAATAATCTCGGCGCCACCACCCTCACTCACCGAAGACCAATTACAAGGGGCTTTCAGAAACCCTTCCAGAATCCAAGAGCTCCTCGCCGACGAGGCGATCCTCTCCCAGTACCAAGCCGAAGTCATAAATATTCGCGCATCCCAAGCGCTAGCCAAGCTGGTGAATCTTCAAATGTTTCTTCGGCAAACCGCAGAGTTCGTGGAGGGTAAAGGGCTCGTTTCGGGGGAGACGCCCGAGTCGGCTGCGTTGAGGAATCAGATGGAACCTGGATGGAACCAATTCAGGGCGCGGAAAAAACGCTGATGGACTTGGAACCGAGGGTTGGGTATTCGGATGAGATGCAGCAACAGACGCAACGACGTCGGGCGATTATAGAAACGGTCATACGAAACCTTATTTCCGTCGCTGAGGCTCACGCTGCTGCTTCCGCCTCACCGCTATAAGATCGTAAATTACTACTTGAAAATCGCAAAGGGCTAGCTTCGTATGCCAAAAACATTCCCTCCCCGTTTGCATGAAGCACATATTTTATACAGACTCTTGAACCGAGGACTTTGAGGCTTTTCATTCTTCGAGCCCTCTGCTGCTCTGCTTCTCAGCGACGCGTTTAAAGTGCTTGGCAACATGAGATTACAGCACTACACGACCATCGTCAAACTCCAAGAACGATGATCAAGAATGGCTGGGGTTGACGAACCTAGTAGGTGGAAGATCCTAGCAAAGTTGTATTCCACCTCTCGCACGGTCAGGTCATCTGCTCCCCTAGTTTACGGTACTTCGGCAGGAACGCCATTGCCTGGTGATAAGTTGAGTTAAAATGGTCCTAGAAGGAGGAGCAAACGTAAGACACACCTGCACGACCAAGTGATGATGTCTGTTATCTGATTGACGTTGCATGGCTCGCCAAATCGATGCGATGGTCAAGCATAAGCAAATCATGCGGTCGTCGGGACAGTACATAATCATACACATGCAGCAAGTAGACTGGTAAGATGCGAAACGTCAGGGAAGAGAAGGAAGAAAAAAGACACAAAAGGACTCACAGATAGCACTCTGACAACTCTTCGCAGGGAGGAAGATCTGTCCGTAGATAGTGACAACCACTGGGTTATGCTCTTTCGGAATTTCAAGCAGCCCAGCGGAACGTCAAGCGTCTTCACCACCACCAGGCATGTCAGCCTCCTCCTCATCATCGCCCTCAGGGTCCTGATCAGCAGCGGTTGGGAAGGTATTTCGAAGGAGAAGTGGTCCTGTAGATGCTGGGTGGTGGATATGAGTGTGTTGCTGTGTGCCATGGACGTACTTAGGTGTATTCTAGGCTGCTAAATAGATTCCCAGTGGTGAGATCTGAGTTTGGATGGGATGAAGAGGGGGCAGAGAGAATTCGACCACCAGCTCTGCGATATGGAGAGTGAGTATTGGATTTCGAGGGCCCTAAAGGAACGAAGTGATGCTCACAAGATGTTTCTGTCACTCGAGAATGTCCTGACACAGTGGCAGGTGGGATGGGATACGACTTTTATACCGAGTCTCAGAGATATGATGGGTCTCTATATCTCAGCCCAGTCCCGAAGGCGTCTAGACGTCTTTCTCTGGAAGGCATGGAAAGCGGCAAGATATCATTGACCTCACGTTGCGTAGTCAGAGACTATTTATTGCAGTTGTTCGTGTTCGAATTCAGTTCAAGATGACAACGAATAGGGCGTCCAAATTAGAATTGGGAGCACAGCAATCCAAGAGATGAAAAATGAGCACGAAACGAGATATTTGACGCTCTTAGCAGATCCAGAGCAGGCAGTTTGCAGGTGAAGGAGAGTTCGATCAAGCTTCCGTCAAGGCTAAGGCTGTGACCAAACAAGTACAAAATGATGATGATCCACCCTTTGACCTCATCCGCCACCGTCGTTGTCAGTCGTTTCCTGGATTATCGAGCCTTCACAGAACTATTCAAACTCCCTTCAAGTTTATATTGCCATGGACGGCTTCCCATTTAGAGACTTTCCACTGCAATCGATCCCCTGCACGTTTACCTCAGCCCGCCAAAGGAGTGTGCTCCTCGTCCCGTCCCTATGAGACACTGGCCGGGAGAAACAATTGCCAGTCAAACTCAAGCCTGTTTTTGAAAGAGATGACAGGTCGAGGGCATTCCTCTCCAGATGTCTGCATCCATTTTGGCAAAGGATGGAGCATACAAGGACGACTTCTGTGTCTGTCTGGTTTATATCACTTTTGCTTGGTGTTGACTCTTTTGCTCGCTTAGTGTCCCTCTTACACCTTCAAGAGACGGATGTACTGTATGCTGTTGAAACATAAGCGCGAGCACCGACGAAGTCAACCGAGTTGCCTTCGTGATTGGACAAGATATTGGCCTTCCGGTGACCGTGGACCCGGATTCTAACTGAATGGCCTTTATGGCGGCCCCGAGGGTTTCAAGTAATTCCAAAATCAAGACACGTCTATACTTGTTTCTTTCAGCGGAAGGTTGGAGAAGGCTATGTAGGAAGTTCACGGCATCAAGCTGCCAAACAAGGTGCATTTTACTACTTTATTGCTGCGATTGTTGTTTTGATGTAATTCGTCTTGCACCGCAGGCTCTTGAAGCTATGCTATGAGGAGGTGGCCTCTAGAACGCGTGCTGCTAATTATCCAGCCTCCTGTAAGCCATCCCTTTACGGTCGAGCTGTAGTCTATCTCTTAAATGTTTTTGAACAGATTTTTCTTCGCCTTTGCAGGGACGTTCCGTTTGTCGACCCTCTGTACTCCAGTGTAAGCCCGAGATTGTGGGAGGTTCTGTTGACATTCATACACTCGCTGTTCTGGTAAGGTACCTGCTTCTCCCGTGGTGTTTGGTAGTTGCCTATGACTAACAATCTTTGTAGACGAAACTTCGTATGCAGTGCTCGAGGATGTGGGCTTTGGTGGTAGCACTTTGGTCAACCCCGAATTTCAGAATAGCAATTATCATATGAATGTGGAATGTGGGCTCACGGACGTGCGGAGCTTTGCAGAGATTCTCCATACCCTGCTTCTACTGTTCGTAGTGCTTTGGATCTGTTTCTCAGGTTAGTAAGAATGCTCCTTTGTACGTGCCTCCTGCTAATGCCAACGCCAGCCCAGGTCACTGCTTCGCCTCGATCCCACAGCCGCGAGCCCGCTATCATCTTGCCGGGAAATGCCAAACATATTGAAGGAGACGAACTAGCCCGAAGAACTTTCAGAAGCCCGAGGGCATCCAACTTTGTAACAGGTAAGTCGTATCGCAGACTTGGCTCGTCTTTTCGCTGACTGTTGCTTCTCGGTATTGACATAAAGCACGTCCTGCACTTTCTTCCTTGGTCTCGTTGCATGCCCCTGTTCTGCTCACAAATTTCCTGCAAAAATACCAAGGAGGAATTTCTCCATCGCGTTCCGTCAGCTCACTGGCTTACACAGCCACATACCGGTCCGTGCGCAGCCTCACTCCCAACGCTCAACTCGACCTACACGTCTGCCCTCGCTATTTTCCGCTATTTTTATGCTCCGAGCACCAAGGCCGACTCACTCCGCTGCTTCTACACCTGTTTTGGCCTCTCACAGTGGTTGTTGAGGACGGCTATGTCTTTTCGTTGGTTGTGGAGGAGTGCGGGTAGGGGTGGGGCGTGTTTGGGATGCGCTCGCTTTGAATGAAGTTGGTCTCAAGCTATGGGTCAGCGTCCCCGATCCAGAGAAGTCCGAGTAAGAGGATTGTTCCGCTGGAACGCCTATCTCTAACTACTGGAACAGGTTGGGCCTTTTCAGGAAGTCGATAGCCATACAGTGGGTGCAGAAATCCGGAGGTCTTTCAGAGAACAGGTAGCTTGAAAACCCCCTGGTACAGGCTTCGAAGAGCCCGTAGTTCGTCTTTGCTTGTCCTCGAGAGGTTTGTGCCCAGGTAATTCCTTGTGTCTCTTTCTTTCAACAGGACGTCTCTAATCCATGATATTCAGATCAAATCGCTTCAGAAACAGGACGAGGGGGCTCCCAAAGCTTATTGGGTATTCACCTCGCTTTCCGATTTGCATGTAATGTAAGCTACTCATCGCGTCTCAGAAAGGCGACTCATCCATTCAATGCTCGCGCAGGTCAGGTCGTTCTGGATTTTCGTGGAAATTCGACAGGGTGGATCGGCTTCCTGCCGTGCTGTAATGAATGGTCTAACGCGAGGCAGAGTTCTTCATGTTTCTCTTCGTGTTCTGGTAAGCTTCTGCGATCTCTGCGATCTCTGCGATCTCTGCTTGTTTTGTGACTGACAATCCTAGTAGCTCTTTCTCGAGGACTCGTAACTCTTCTATGACCAAGAAGCTCGGTAGCTGGGATGCGCCACCTTCCGTCCAGGAAAACCGCCACCCGCTGCGACCAAGTACATGAGGTTTCTCGCCAAAGGAACCGGCTTACGATCATTGTTATGTGTAACTCCGACTCTGCCATCACCAATGGAGACTGGGCTTTTCTGGGCTTTTAGGACCATTGAAGTCGCCTTAGGGAGCATTGAGAGCACCCCCACCGCTTCCTAGTGTCCTTTCTGTCAGACTTGCAGGTGGTAGGCCGTTTGTGTGAAGGAGAGGAAGCAGTTGTCGTCGACAGACGCAGCAAGTTGCAGGTTAGTCTTGTCCATGTCGTATTGCAGAAATTCTTCAGCTTTGCGCTGACAAAGGTTATCGTAGGTATCAACAGAAAGCACCTCTTTCACTTGTTGTCCTTCCTTGACCCAAGTTTTGTTTCCAAATTCCACCAATACCTGCGACTCGACGCGACGCGTCAGCTTCACCTATCCTGCACAGCCACGTTCACGGCATACATACCTCTCGACGTTCAACTCGACTTACGCGTCAAGTCTCACGTCTTTTCAATCTTTCTATGTATGCTCGGTACACCAAGTCACTGCTGCTGCACCTAGTAGCATCCCAGTGGCCGCCGACGTGGACTGTCGACAGTTATTTGTTGTATCGTCTTGTATCGCCGTCGGGGCTGTTCAAAGGGATGCGGTCGTGTTTGGGATGCCTATGCGTGTCGATAAACGGCTCTTGAGTTGTGGCCCAGTGTTCTAGAGTGTCCAGAGTCTCTCGAGGGCTGCCCGATCCAGAGTTCTCATGGAGACAAGGTCTTTTCGGCGGACATTAGACGCATAGAGTGGGAATAGATAAGTGGAGGATTTCAAACCGAGTGACGTGCTTCGTGTGAACTCTAGATGGCCTATCCAGTTCTTTTTTCGTGCTCAAGGTTATCTTTGACTCTTTCGCATCGAGACGATGCTGATATAAGATTCGCAGGTCACCTTGGCTTTTACAGCGCAACTTCTTCAACCCCACGCGAAAGGTGCCCTCGACGCCTCAGGGTTGAATAATGGGCTTTGTAGGTGCTTCCTCAGGTAGGTTGTGACTTATGTATTTAGTGTACAGATCGGATTCGAAGTCTAGCAATATGATATGGAGGGCCCCGTCAAGGTCTCAGCTTTAACACAAATATCGGGATAGTCTCTCTCTGGCTTGTATCAACAAAAGACGGACACCATAAGCCGAGAAGCACATGCTATACTTCACCGTAGTGCGGATCTTCTGTGAAGAGTTGCTCCACTTTGTTTCGAAAGTTCCAGTCCCAAGATGATAACGAGTTTCGTAAGGCCTAGTACCGCTGCGGCAACCCAAGGACGATATAAGAACAATCGGCCAAGTTAGTGAGATTGCGCGACAACATGTCCGTATCTCTGTGGCTGGATCAGTGGCAGACCCGCTCGAGAAGCGATGAGAACGAGAAAGTGTGCCATGCCAGCTGGCACCCAATTTGCTTCAAGTTCTCGAGCTTGGCTGGTAAAACACGAGAGGCTTGCTCTTGAAGACCTCCGGGCTATTAGGTTTGATATTAATGGCCCATCCCTTGCTCGATAATATTAATGCAGAGTTGGATGTATTCTAAATCGCTAAATGTGATGTCGGGACCTTTCCCAGGTAACCTTCGAGGCTTGGCTCTGAAGCGCATGAATGAAAGAGGGTACGACATTGAGGACACGTCACGCTGAAATACCTCAATGAAGATAGTAAGTTTCATAGCTCTGAGAATTTCAGGCTGCCCTGACCTCCCCAAGATCTGTACACAAAAGCACTATCAGTCATCCATCCGGTACCCCCCTCATAGGCCTCACTAGCGACCTAGACCGCAACCACTCTGGCATCAAAGAATACGACCCTCGGAACATCGATTGGTCGGGCGATATAGACTTCTCTTTCAACACGCGGTCCCTGGGGGTAATTGCCCGCTTCCAGGAAAGATAATGGACAGGAGATGGTTGTCTAAATGCTCGTAAAAATGCTAGACATGAAACTCTTTGTGTTCAAGCGGCGCAGGCGGATAGTACCGGATGTGGCCTACGATATTTTGAGCCAAAGAGGCAGGATCGCTGACTCGAAAAAGCGGGAGGGCACGACAAGGGCAACAGCAACCAAAATGTTTGAATGCTCTCTCTCCTGATCATAGCTACAGTAGATTAATGAGCACTTCTATCTCGATTGGTGAATATCTGACACCTTAACAAATTTCCCTGCAAGATCTCTCATAGCTCACAAACCAAAACACTGCGTCAAAGAAAGGTACTAGGAGCATAGCGGATGATCAAAATGTTGGATATATTCCTCCCGGAATTGCAATTTACACGGTAAGATAATTGCGAGCTACTCAAGGACAGTCGGTTTCCGCCGGGGCGCTCTCAGCCTCAGTGCGCAGGAATGATATCGGGCGATTCTGGGCGGCGAATCACGAAGAGATGGGCGTCTTCGCCCATATCTGGTACGCCTGGGGTCATGAAATCCAGGACAATATTGGATGGACCTTCGTCATCCCAAGAGTCGTTGACCTTGTCTTTGCTAGTGTCCTGCTTATTGGTTTCTGCCAGACGCCTTTCATCCGCCTCAACAATGGCTTCGAGCCACTTCATTCGTCCAAATCCAAGGTCAGAGGCAACGGCAAACGGAGATGGCTGTAGCAGGCTTTTGCTAAGGGACTAGCTAGTTGACAATCAATTTGCTTACCCTATGTGCCCGATCATATGTGAGACTGAGCCCAACTTCCCAGTGAACAGGGGATTCTTCTACAGTCTGATTCTGAGTCATTGACACCATTGACAAACTCAGCCGGAACTAAATAATCGTCAAGCATTGGAGTACGGCTAGCTGGATGAGCTCACCGAGTCCCAGTCAATGTCTGGGTCGGACGGGCACCTGTCCTTGTACAGATTCACGACAGCCGCCACATAGTCTTCAAAACGACCTTCAGCCACAGCTTGAGGAAGGAACCGAGCAGCATATTGTATACAGGTCAACTTCATTGTCTTGTAGAACCGAATTTTCTGTATTTCGAATGGGCCCCGCATCTGCGAAGGTCCAAGTCCTAAGAACCAATCATCATCAACATGCAAAGCACTTACTATGTTACCCTAGGTATGACTGTCTGGGAAGGACAAAGAGATTCGAGGCAAAATTTGACAACTGAGGACGGCATGCACTGTACAGTTTATAGATTTTAGCTTTGTGGCTTGGAAGGCGTGGATTAACTTTGTTCTGGTCGAATTTGGCCCATTCGCCGTTGCTCAAGCACTTATTTTTAGGCGGTCAGACAACATTTCCCTGTAGGAAAATGCGGATAATAACAGTGTATTTTGAGACGATGCAAGTTTATGAGAGCGGCACTTGAGTGGGATCAAATCCTCCAGGAGCGTTGACCCTGACGACATTGACTTCTCTGACACGTTGAGGACCCATAACTTCGTATCCGCTGTGGACGGCCCATAAGCCACAGTCGTAGTCATTAGACTGAACTGGACTGGAAAAAAGCTGAAAGAATTGACAGCAAAGGAGGCCGAATGGCGAATGCCTGCCATCTCTTCACCGGTGCTGTCTTCGCTACCCACCCCGACGGCGATGATGCCGAGAATGACAAGCAAAGCTAATTGGCGAAATCACAACAAGGACATTCTGCAACATAGGTCAGTCGTCTACTGAGGGAAATTGGACTCTACCCATGCCTCGATAAAATGCTTCCACGGATCCACTCGAGTCAGACTGTCGATGAGATGCACTTCTTGAAGTCGAAGACGTGTCACTGCTAAAATCCAATGACACAGTGTCTATTCTAAATGTCCTCCGGCCCCAATTTCACCGATGACTGTTTCGCCACAGATCGGTAGGCAGCACTTCGTCGAACTCCAGAGAGCGATGCTCTATACATTGCCTAAGACCCCAGCTAGATAAAAAAATCATAAAGAGCAACTGTGGGTGATATTTTCGTGGGCCTGGCTACTGCGGAGCCAGCACAATTATTGGTTGAAATCTTTCTCTTGGGCCTGGTCGGTTAGAATACTAGAGGGAAGGTTCTAGAAATCAACGACTGAAGTATGGAAGCAACACCATCGAGACACACTTTACCGCAGGCACGCCGAAAGGTGCATCGATCAACGCTCTTTTTGGAATCGAGGAAGGATGGAATGACCTACAGAAAGCGCAGCCCCGGAGAAAAACAGGCGATTGTCTTCTGATTCTGGTCAAAGGTAGTTTGCATTGGATATTGCCTTCATCCGACGTTTAAGACTCGATATGTAATTGTGAGGCCTGGAAGCAAAAAGACGAAGAGACTACAGACACCACGTACAGGAATGAGGCCACTAGAACCGATGACCATCGTACTCGGAGAGCTATTGCTTCTTTTCTCAAGCCTATGAGCAGCACAATCATCTCACTTTGTCTCAGATGTACGCAGCAGCTTGATGGTCAAATCTGAACCCCTGAAGGGTAAGAGGATGATAGAAAGGGTTGGAAGTCAATGGACGGAGCAATGCAAAGATGACATACTG
>NHYE01000518.1:0-43457 GCA_002938385.1 Gymnopilus dilepis
AGTGGGACTAATCTCACAAATTCGGTGGTCATTCTGTGACTCAAACCTACTGAAGACAGGTTTATTGAAGGTTTTCACCTTCTGACGTTCCTATATCGACAGGCTAGCAGAATTTTTTCCCTGTCGGGCTTGATTACGGTCCTGGAGGGTTGATTGTGTCCAGCCCTGGAATCGAGCAGCTCAACTGTCAAATCAAAATCACCGATTCACTCAATGTAGGGTATGAAATATCATCCGGGGGACGGTTATATAAGATTTGTTGCACACCCGACTCGCCAGACCTTTCACGAACCCTGTTGAAGTCTGCAACGCTCTCCGGACGGTTACGCCACAGTGACCCAGTCTACTTCGGTTTTCGAGAGGTGTACCCTCCAAGGAAGATGTAATCGACAAGTTGGCGTTGAGTTGGTGTCACGATGACAATATTGGTTGTAGCCGTCGCTGAGCTGCCTGGCACGTCAAAGTAGGAATCTGGGAGGAGGCCAACACTGACACTATTGTCTATTCTCGCTCTTCCTCTAAAACCCTCCGCCAAAAACCCTCCAAGACTATCTGTTTCAGTAATGCAAGTGTGTTCCGTAAAATCGCCCCTGTCTTTCGTCCCTCAGCTCAGCTTCGCGTTCCCTTGTCCAGTCTAAGTATAATCCATTTCAGGTCGTGGACAGATATCACTGGACGTCGCTAGAGAATGCTCGAGTAGGTCAATTCTGAGTTGACATTCAACTTGACGCAAGGCATACCTCTTCAAAGAGCATCATGACATGGATCTACCCGCAGCTCTCTGCCCTTCGAGCTCAGTCAACAGGCCACTAGTGCAGTCTTCTCTGGCGTTAGTCGACATCAATACTCCTCGTGTCCATTCAGCTTCTAAGGCTACCTCAAAGCCAAAACATACTTCGCAGTGCTGTCTAGTCCCACCATGTCACTCCCTTGTGGTTTTTCGACGGCTGCTAAAGGGCTTCGTTCCAATCAGGCATGTGCAAGGGGGGCCGGCGATTGTTGGGGCGTTGGGTGAAAGGTCAATGCGGGCTGCGAAACAGAAAGCAACAAATCTTGGTGGCACTTACGTCTGACGGTGATAGATAAGTGTCATCTCCTGCTGCTCACGGCAAGGTATCGCTCATCAATTCAGGAGGCCGTACCATCTCGTCATATGCCTATGCTTTTTCGGTCCCTCAATCTAGAAGAATTTTCATCCACGCTCTTGATGGTTTCCCAATACAAGTGTTTACGGGGCGTCGACACTGCCAGCCCAAGTCTTGCAATTCATCCTCGATTTTGGATCAGTATTTCAACCCTAAGATTCTCCCCTTCATGCGACAAACACCAGGGAGGACAAGAAGCAAACTTAGCACTCTGTGAACTGGTTTCTTCACTTCTTGTGGCGTCGACACCCTATCCTCAGGAAGCTCCTCGTTACCCCGTCATCATATCCTGCTGACTCTCTCAGCTGGTAGAAGAAAGAAATCCGAGCCACGAGCTCAGACCCCTTGTACTATATGATCAATCAATGTATTTGCCCTGCATAGCGCACACATCGTCCTGGATTACTCACTCTTGGGCACCGATATCAAGAATAGGCCCTCCCCATCTCCATCGATCATGCATAGCTTGCCTTCGTCCGTCATTTGCTGTATTACCTCCCAATTATCAATAACCAGTTCGTAACAAACCATTTCTGGCCCTTGTCAGCGGCTATCCTCGTGAAGGTACTTCTATGTCTGCTCATTTCAGTTTCATTCATTAGTGGTGGCCACTTTTCTGGCCTGCTCCATGATGTGTTTGGATTCAAACAGCTATGCGACAACAAGGATGTACTGATTGTGAAATTTCGAGTTTTTTACATGTAAAATAAGATAGAGTATGACATTAGCCATCACCTCATAATGGCGATACGGCTTCTTCGTCGTTCTCAGATTCAAAGAGGACGCGAGACCAAGCGAAATTGCGATGCTTTCAGCGGCCCGTTGCCCTTCATTGGAAAGCGGCGCTGGGATTTCACCCGTCATTCTCTTTGACGAACCGTGCCTTGACCGTCTGCTCCAGTTCATGCATTGTCATCTGAGGTTCCTCCGCCATGATGTTCGTCATGAAATGTCTGGCCATACATGGCATTTGCTCTGACGAAGACGCTTGTAGACGAATGTGTTGGGGTCATAGGTGGTCCTCAAGCTCCCGGAACATAGTTCTTAATTCGTGCCTCTCAGAGCTATCAAGTGCTTCCAGGAGCACCCTGCGTTCGTTGAGAAGCTCGTTACGTCTCTTCCGAACATGTTTGAGGTGATTTCGGTTATCACGCGCCACCTCTTTGAGAACACGAAGAAGACTCAAGACCTCCGCATCGCTCAGTAGGTCAGGTGTAGTTTCGGTTCCAAGTTCTATCTGTAAGCATATGAGCGATCACATATATGGGAGACCATAGTCCGACTCACACAGAGTTTTGCGCAACTCCATTCTTGCAGCACGACTGCCATAGCAGGAACTTGACGCCTTGCAGGAATATTTAGGTACCAAAAGTCACCGTAACCATCCTCTATGGGGTCGAGTTCATTGTCCAGAGAATGGTAAATTTCGGAGATATGAGGCGGATCCTGCATACAACGTCTGAGAAAGGGGGGAGGCTGGACAACATGGAGACAGCTGATGTGCCCAATTACCATAATGGTGCGCATCTAAGTTATTGTCAGTTTCGGATATGTCTCCAATGAGTCCTAAATACCAGTTCCTCCATACATTTCCCCTGAAACCACGAATATTCCTCTTCGGACTGCCAGTGGCGAGTGAACATAATACAGGACATCATTCGGAGTCTGCTTGAAAGATAGTTCAAAAATGCCTGCAGTTGTAGGCTCGTCATTCGACAGAGCTGAGAAGTCACGCCAAGGAAGTCTTGAGCACCTTCTTTGTCCAACATGAGAAGGACTCTAGACCGGTGACCGTTCGTCCTATGAGGTTGACGATGGGAAGTCCTCGACCGGTACAGCTGAGTTTGAAAAGGTTTAAAAAGGGGGGCTGACGTTCGACAGATGGAACGTCTTTCGAAGGCAGGTCGCCGAACGGCAGCGCAGTTAAAAATAGCACCCGCCATTTCTCTCTCCTCCCCGACGAGTCCCCGACATCGTGTCCCTCTTATCCACGTCGCGTCTGTATACAGTAAAAACCGTGTCTTACCTACAAGGGCACGTCAAATTACTGCAACTCTATTCTGCTACACGTATTCAGACCTTCCAATCTGATTATTTTGAGCTTGCGCGCAAGTGGCGACTTAAAAAACTTGAAGGTGTCGAGACTCGAGAGCGCGCTTCAGGGCACATTCCGACACGAAATTCAGAGGCTGTACATACTTGTTAGAACTCGTAGAGATAGGTTGGGTTATGTAATTGTGGGCAGGAATTTGGTAATGCTCAGCAGTGGATGTGCCTACTAGTAGCAAGCCCTTTGTAGATATGGCGCAGAGAACAGTGTCAATGCATTGGAATCACTTGGGTTCAAAACACTTTGACTTTAAACTGGAGATAAATTGCTGTTAGAATGAGTATAAGGAAGTTCACAAAACTCGTTCGCTAGACTGCTCGGTCTATTCATGCATTGCCTTCTTCAGAACTTCCATCGCATTTGAAAAGCAGTGTGATATTACATTTGAAGGACATCAGACCATGGGGAAACATTTTTATCCGGCGTGATAGTATACCCATTGTCATCTTTCGCTTTGTCAATATTCAAATATTCACAACCTACAGAGCACTGGTGGCGACTGATATTTTGAAGAGCAGCTGGTAAACGAAACTAAGCCCGTCGCAGATGCCGCAGTCAGGGTGACATTAGTCAGACGTGAGGGAGCCAGCAACGAAGATACCTCACAGGACCCTATCGGAATCGCATTCCGGTCATTCCTTGATACGAGTGTGTATATCGGTGTGCCGCTTACCGTTTCAGGAAATGGCCGTTGAAGCAAGGGAAGAGGGAAGATCGCAGGATCATCACATAAAAGACCAGCATGAGCACGACGAATGCACCTATTCATTGACCTGTCCAACGATAATTCGAGGACTGACTGGTATAAGGCCGAGCTTTATGAGATGCGCGAGATTAACCAGATATTCTGGATATCGGTCGTTCCTGGACGCGAGACATAAACGAAGAAAGGGTTCAGGTTGGAATAAGGGCGAAGATTTCTGGGGTCGGGATGGCCTTCATACCAATCTGCAACAAACAGGCGTTGGGCTCTACTGCTGTGGATAAGATATAACGACATACCTAATGGTCCGAGGGGCCTCATATCTCCTCCGCCGAGGAAGCTGACCGTGGATGGCCTTGAGGATGCTGCCCGCTGTCGCGACAGTCAGAGAAAGTGTAAGAGGGAATTTTTAGTCTGCGGACCGTCCCGAACGGTTAATCTGACCTCCTAAAAATTTCAACGTTTGCAAGGGGGTAACAGCGGCCTCGTGCGACGCTCGTCGAATCTTCCTGTATCTGATAATTAGTCGGTCCAGGAGGAGAGATGAGAATCACCAAGTTGAAAGTTTCGCAGAGACTTCAGTAAATCTGGATTATGGGACCCACCGCGCGTGACGCGCCGCATCTGCGCGGCGGCAATTTCCGTACGCACGTGCTCTTGGTCTGCCGAAGGCGGCTGACAACAAATGGCTCATTGCGAACGCAAATCTTTTCTGTTCGTCGGGTCATGACACTATGGACATGTAAGTACATGAATATACGCATTTATTAGCGTTTAATGTGGTCCCAAGGGGACCACGAAATGTTTTAGTCAGGTTCGAAAAATATTGCTGAGGTGCTATATATACTAGAAAAGCAACAATCCATTCGTTCGCTAGCAGAATAAGCCCAAGAAATTTAAAGATACATGCAAAGTAGCGTGCAGAAATACATGTATTACGAAGACGAAGATAATCTATCAGAGCGGGATGGGGGAGGTATAATTTACCGAGGAGACGACTGCAGCAGAGCTCAAATCTATTTATAGATGTCAAGTATAAAGTGTTCGCTGCCTCGCTTTGCCCGCAAAGCTCGAGAGTATATTGCTGAGATGCAATCCAATAAGAGCAAATATATATAATAGAGTACTCTGCCAGAGCCAGGGGATTCAAGAACAATTACTAGTTGAAATCTCGCTCTGCACATCTCTGCAACTTGAACGCGCTTATATCAGCAATATCGTCGATTTAATGCAAAGAATCGGCCGCATTTCACATATTTTCTTACAGAATAGCACCAAATACACAAGGCGAGCACGTATATGGAAGGTCTACTAGACAAATACATGAATAAAGGCAAGAAATTCACGTCTCAGTGGGCTTGCGGACTTTGCCGGCGCTGTTTCCGTGCTCTCGAGATTTCGGATCAACTTGGTTTAGACTAAGATAAGCATCCCGCGACTGGGTAGGAGTCTGATATCGGATCTGGCTCCATATTTTTACGCGCTCGGAGACGATGTCTGCCAAAGGTGTACTCAGCATAACCAACGGCACGAAACTTACCGCTCAAATTGCCTCCAAACCGATGGACAGTCGCCGTTTATATGGCTTAGCCTAGCCAATGACAACTGGCAATGCGTATGTTTTGAACCTCGTGGTTGCTTTTACCCTCTTAAAGTATAGCATCCTCAGCTACGTTGGAATATACATCGCCTTCAGGTCAAGTCGGATACCTTACCCATGTCACGCAAAGGAAGTTTGTATGCAAACGTGCTTGATGTTCCCTTGGATGGCCGGGCGGATCGTAAATGAATCCTTTGTACGTACGGATGCAGTGCCGACTGGTTCACGTAGGCCTTCTATCTGGCTTGCATATGGCAAGAGCGTCCTTTCACTCCAAAATCTTTTCTTTGTCATCCTGAAAGCTACCATACGCGGTCGGACTCAATGCTCAGGTCGCCTACCCTGGGGCCAACAAATTCCTCGGTTCTGTCCAGCTGTAGTACGTGGGATAGGAAATCTCGCCCAATGCCCCAAGCCCACCTCCACCTCCAGCGCCAGACGCTCCCGTAAGCAAACTTCGTGCTCCCGTCCTGTTACTACTGCCCTTGAATCCTGACACAGCTCTTACGTCCTTTTACCGAATGCACGAAATAGGAAGGTCTTCCTTTAAAGCAGGCCAAAACCATGCTATCAAAAGCAGAGGCTTTCGAATCCCTCACCGTGTGCAATAAGAATGGTACTCGCATCACAGCTGTCCTCAACTCGAACCATATCATCGCTGACGTCGATACATCTTTTCGCCTAGCTGTCAACACTCCCAATCCCCAACGAGGGTAAGCCATTCAAGCCTCCACCAAATGGTCTCTTGCTGAGAGTTTTTGTGTAGTGCCCTTGCGTATCTCCTCACTGGCCAAACCTGGCCGTGCCGGGTGGCTTTGGCAAAATCGTGGATGACAACTTAGTCACTTTTCACAACGTAGACTAGATCAAATCCGTCGCTGCTTTCGCCTAGGCAAGGATGAATCGCTCAACGTTCTGTCAGTAAGTCTGGCCTTTACCAAGGCATTGCACATTGCAATATAGACAGTCGCTGATGAGAGAAAAGGCTGAAGGTACATAATAACATCTGAGTTAGTTTGTCTCCATCTCCTTCCCCTTCCTCGCGCCTTCTCCACCACCCAATGCGAGATCGACTCCCCCGTGCCCCACTTCGACCCCTTAGCAGCCGCGGTTTTTCGGGCGTCATGTGTTCCTATGTAGGGCTCCTTGCTTTCCTCAAGCTCTTTAATGCCTTCCGCCTCGTCGTAGTGGGTTCAGATCCCACTCGCCTTTTGTGCTGTAGAATCATGACCTTCGCTGTGCGCTCGACGGGTTAACGGCTGGTAGAGGTGTCGTGGAAATATATGGCAGATTAGCGATTCATCTGTAGAGGTTGTCGAGGTGGCTCAGTCTGGAGGCGTGAAGGTAGTGTAGGAAGAGAGCCATTAGGGAGATTGTCTCGCAGAATGATGATATGAAAGTTGAGGCGAAACGGTGATTGAATTGGTGTCCTTTAATTTGTATTGGAGAATAAATGGAATCCTTTTGCGGTTGGACCGATCGTAGACAATAAACATGATCTACGAAGGTGTGCTCAAAATACTAGATGCCGCATGCTACATAGACTAAGCGCGATGTTGTATATGTCCGTGTCAGGTTGGGAGTTTGAGTGTCGCCAGACAATAAACCAGCATCTCAACAGCAAAGGACCTTGCATTTCGCAGTGCAGGCATGTTGTTTTGTTGTCATGACACACTCGACAGAATGCCCTTTTATATTCCCACTTCCCGATTGAGCCAAGGCTCTCGAATAGCAAGCACTCAGAGGGTTCCCAGATTGAAGCATGTAGAGCAGATTAGCAGACCACTGAGTAAGCGGTAGGCTCGTTTCCAGCTGGAAGAAAAAAAAATAAGAATTCCCTTCAACACACAATTTCTTTTCACCTGAATCTAAAAGTACCTGGAGGGAGACTGGCCGTGAGTCTGAGTAAACGGTAGCCTCAATGTATTGATTCAGGTCAATAGCTCGACAAGTTGTCTGGGTCGAATCCGTAGAATACGACTGGTTTGGCTTTCGGATTTCTGGTGAACGCCCATCTAATTATGCCGCCAATCTCCACAACATTCTCCAGAAACTCGGCGTCTACGTCGTCCAGTTCATAATCGTTTTCTTGAGAAGGAACACGGTCGCCGCAGTCAGACTTGTTGATGGCTTCGGGGTCAAACAATTTGAAAAGGACTCGAAAAGGGTCGCCACTAATGCGATGCGGTTTCCGTGAATCAAAACATTCGAGTCGATGAGACCTCGACGACAACTACTAGTCCCCATAGTCATGAGAAGAACTGTCCTTGGATAGTAGTACATACCGTGGCGGTATGAGTGGATGTCGTTGACTGGGGAGCAAGTGTAAGGAGATTGTTATCGAAGGGCGGAATATCGCAAGGCGATGGAGCAGTCAACGCCCGTTGTGGATTCTTGAATTTTGGGTTGAGGAGCACAGTCAAAAGCGGTAAGAATTTGTCGCCTCGTGTATCCTGAGTTGTCGCACGCTGATGAAGAAGAAACCAGCAGTCGTTGCAGACTCTGTAGTAGCTTACATGCCTTCGTGACAACTCTTGTACCGATGTCTTCAGGACGGCGCATTGATTCAAACACGAGATATCAAGGAGCGGTGCGACATGCGAGGAGCATTTTCCACAGAATATTTTCCCGCATTTCCGACAGTGCTGAAGTTCTCTATATTAGCAATGCAGATTGTTTATATAGCGAATACTTACGTGCTTGCGCTCTAAAAAGCCGAAAGATGTCATGCATTGCGGACTGTCGCAACTTTGCGACAGAAAATCAGGCTAACGGCTTGCAAGTGAGAAACTTGGGATTCGAGCAACGACGTATCTGCCTACCTTCCAGATCCGTCTTGGCAACAGAACAGTAGGAGGCACGCTTTGACGGTGCTTAGCTTGAATACGAGGCAAGGATAGCATGTGGAAGCTTGGCCAAAGGAATGTGAGTTGAGGCAAAGGCGTAAAACTCATGCAGGCAGAGTGAAAGTGAGATTCGCCATTGGGCTTCTACCGTAACAAAAAAGAAGTGTGGGCTTTGAGTGGTGCCGTCAGTTTGGCCATAGGCCTAAAGTAAGCCAACTATAGCTAGTCACGAGTGAGAGTGCTGCTTGTTCACCAGTTTATTGGCTAAATTCAGATCTCCTCATAAGGTAGATTGGAAAGTGGGTGAGGCAGAGACTTCTTGTGTGGTATTGTCGTCCCTGCGAGATACTCGGTGCACCGATGCCAGCTACAGGAGATGATTTCGACTTTCGATTGTGTTGTGATACGCAGGGACATCTCGAGACCTCACACTGATTTGGTCGATCGAGACCGACAACTGCTTTCTATCCATGTTTGACTCTGCAGGAGTGCTAGACTTCCTACCGGTCGCCAGTCCTGAGGCCTTGGAAGTCGAAACAGGCGGGAGTGTCACCACTTCTCAAGGAAATTTTTGGGCTTCTGCCGGTCCCGGGCCGAAGATTCAATATTTATGTGACGAAGGCGACACTGCATGCAAATCCTAAGCAGAACAAGACAAATGCATGAAGCCGGCGCTTGCCCGTACACAGATCTGGCCCAACTTCGAGGAATTAGTCGAACTTGAACCTGTAGATGAGTCCCGTCGCAGACTCGCAGCCCTGAAGTCGAATTCATAAATATTTGAGTCTATGGCACTGGCAGTGGCCAATCACTACACTGCATCTACATAAGTTGTTACTGACAATTGTTACCTCCATTGACAAGGCTGGGGAAGCACCGGTCTCAAATCCAGATCAAAACATCGCAGAGAGGGATCAAATTTACGGGGGAAGCGCGGCGAGGCTTGGAGCAAATTAACATGAGGTGCACTGCTCCAAAGAATATCGCTTTAAGCTCTCCTCCCGTCTTCTCATGTCCTTATGAAAGGAACTACAAAGTTGTAATCATAAGGTTCTGTCCGAGCACATGTCTCTGTGCAATTCAAGGGGAGGGAGCCCCGCACGGCGCGTTAGCTTACTCGTATCCGATCGCCGGCCCTACTGCGCCATTATGTAATGTGTTCGTTCTCACATTCGTCGAAAACAACTCTCAATCCGATTCTTCCACAAAGGCCTCTCTACTACTGAGGAACTACAACCGCATATTCATTATTCGGAGGCATTCTGTTGGGCTAGGATACCGTTCCTGTGGGGACTTTTGACCTGACTGCCAGCTAAGCTTAATTGACCACTCCTCAACCTTATCTGACGGCCTTCCTTCTCCCGCAGAGCAAGGATGAGTTCTTTCGACGTTGTACCCTTGAACTTTCTTATCCGAAAGAGGTTTCCTGGGGACCATCTGTAGTTTTACACCCCATCTTATATCTTCCCCCTTTTCTCCAACCACCACTGCCGACCCTTGCCAACGACTCGGTATGTCGACCGCCGCACTCGTAATTCCCTACTATGCTGTTCGTGAATGTGGCTACTGCTCCAAGGAGCTGGTGCATGCGATGAGGTGTAGCCGTTGCCTTTGCCGATCATATTGTGTAAGTCAATCCTGTACATATATGTGTGCTATATGCCTTAAGGATCATTCGTCACAGAACGCAGCATGTCAGAAGAAGGACTGGAGGGTGCACAAGGGAGGGTGTATGAACTCTCCAGAGTCAGATGGGCCGGCCTTCCACACGATTCGCTCCTACGACTTCAGATTCATGGATGGGTATTTGAGCTTTGCTCTCACCCGTCTCGAGCTGTGGCGCCGCTATCACCATCTGACTCGCGAGGACTTCTTAAAGGAATGGTCCCAGATCGCAGGCTTATACTTCCTTCACGTCTATCTTGTTCGCGTCAAAAACCCCCCCCCAGGCCGATTCAATCATGTACAGTACCATTCTGTCAGAATGTCGTCGCTCTTCTATCTCGTGCCCTCTTTGAGGGAGAGAATTCAGCAACGCCTCGAAGCACGCTCTCCTGCTTTCACCATTGGGTATTCCATCATACCGGGGGACATCAATGAGGGTGAAGAATACATTCATGTTCAACCAAAGCAAGTTGAAGCTTTCGTTCATACATTCAGGTTCCCTTTAGCCGACACCTCCAATATCGACCTTACAGATATCTTGAGGGGTGTTGCCTATCGCGAGACCGCCTACCGAGAGGAGGCCTGCCAGAAGGCGAGGGATGGAAAGAAGAAATAGGGGCGGGAGCTCCTATCAGATGGAAGTTTGCATTCCCCAAATATTATCCCCAAGCGTGCCCTCTCATATAGTCTACATCTTGCTCTCGTCACTTGTAACAATTTTCCTGTAACATATTTTCGCTAGACTGTCTGCAATCATATCTGCAAGAATTGATGCCTCGGAAAGTTGGGGACCCCCGCGGCTGTAAAGGAATGGAACCAAGCAACCTACTAGCACGTTCGCTTGTGACCGATAAGTTCTTGTATGATGCATCCAAGCAGACCGAATGCGAGATAAGATAGATAAGGGCGAGCAGGGCCCCAGCTGGCTATCTTGGCGATGTGAAATCGTTCGTCAGTGCCATCTGGGGTATTTGTCACCACTTCCCACTGGCGGGAACGAAACACTTATATGACAAACGCGTCGGGGTGACGGATATGGAAGTAGTTTCCAAATTGATAGATGTATGTATTATTTATAGAAGTGCCATCAAAGCGTTGGAATTTCGCTTCTTGCTCCCTGGAATTGCTTGATCCTCTAGATATTAGTATGTAGAACATTAAAAATAGCTTAGACGAGCAGATAAACATGCTTGTGTCAAAATCCGATAGTTTGAACATAGAGAAACCAAAGTATCCGAAAAGTGGAAGTGATATCTTCATTGCTGCGTTTTACAGCGGATATCGAGGTTAGGACACATGTAGTATATTTTTGACTGACTATCTACCGCAAGATAAGTGTCTTTTTGTGTGATTTGGTCCACTGGGTTAGCTGCACTTGTCTTTGGCAGATACTGGTTGGCTTCGGACACCAAAACAACTGCACCAAGTTGCGAAATAAGACACGTGTTTTGGGGTAAACAGTCGGTAAGATTTTGTAGGGACATATCTTACATCGAAGTCACGTCCATTTATTATCGTCCAGCTCCGAGCTACCCTTTCCTTGCCTCCATAATTCCGCCATCTTTGCACATTACCTGGTGTCTTTAATTCTGGGGGAATATCTGTACCCTCTGCATTACTGGAGAACTTATCCGTTTACGAATGTACAAGGATGTTGAAACAGGCTTCACTTCAAATCAACGGTAAACCCGTGGCAGTAAAGGCCTCTGAGATGTCGTTTAGCCTGCTTGAATGACTCCAGAGTAGTGCAAAGAACCGGTCTTGTTACAAAACTCATCCCGTCACATAGGAGGTACTGGAATCAAGATACCTCGGAAGCGACCCTCTTGAGCTTTGAGCACTTCAAAAAACATTGATGGCAACCTTTGAAAGGTGGCTTGGCAATACGTGGGATGTTACTGAGTAGATGGTGATGAAGGTGCGGTCAATGGAGGTTGTAACTTACTGGGGAGTGGAAGAAGCAGGCGGAGAAGTTGAGGATAAGCATAAATGACTAGCTGGCGAGGTCATTCTGTGTTGTATTTCTTAACTTAACGAAATCCCGATGCTAGTAGTCATTAAGCTACATGTATACCCATCGACCGTCAGTCGAAGGTGACGAGAATCCGGGAAGCTGCTTGTTAGGCGTTGGAGGACGGTCAGTCACTAATGATCGCTTCGGATGTGCTTGAGAGCGACTAACCTGCTGATCACATTACCATTGTTGTTGAAGCTGACGCAGTTCAGGATGATGGTGGCCAGGAAAGTTGAATAAGGAGCCTAATTGATACCGAGGGCACAGGCACCTGCTGAGGAATAGTGCAATAGTTGAAGGAGTTCAGGGGGACGATGAGTACGAGTAGAGACTTTTACATTGAAAACAGGTACACGGTCTGCTGAGTATAGAACAGTAAATCGAGACTCGGAGTCAACTAAGCGCCCAACAGAATCGGCGCAGCGCATTCCAAATGTGTATGCTGAGGTGCTTATTATTTTGCCGCAGGTAAAGGAGAAGCAGGTACATTGAGCTATTTACAGTGCTTCATCAAGGGTAATAGGATCGTTGGACCGAGAGCAGCGTCCCACTGTCCCAAACCAACCGAAGCTCCATCGTTGTAATTGCGTAAGGGGCTGACTGGCGGCGCAATGGCCTTCGACAATGAATGCGCTGCCCTTAGGCGGAGACGGCAGCGGGCCGTCGCAGTGGCTGCCAAGAGCTTTGCTCCACGCGGGTGGTCTGAGCAGAGAACAGAACGACGGCGACGCGAGTCCAAGGACTCACACTGCTGGTGACAGCGTAGACTGTGCAAAAACAAGAGCAACGGCCTCCAACAGGCTAGATAGGTGGCTACCCCCATGGAAGTTGACGAATCAAAGCAGATTAGAACAATTTGGAAGAAGATCGAGTGTTTCAACTAGAAGATATCTGAACATCGAATCCATCATCACCGCGGAAGAAGCTTCTTCTACAACTCGATCAAGGCAATTGTCCAACCTGCTTGGGTGCAGTCCCAGTGGATTGACTGTGTTCAATATCCTCAAACATGCGGTCAGTCGGGGAACCAAAAGCTTGAACGATATCTGTACAATTATCATCAGTCACAACGACGGGAAGAACGCAGCCACAAGGCAATCACTCTTCTACCTCAATTGAGATCGTAATTCCAGGGGAGGTACCGCACTTGGCCAGAGAGAAGACCAACGCAGTGGTTGATTCGCGAACAGAACGGATATTTGAGGGAGTTGGAGCTGCAATATATAGAGAGCTATTATGATCGCATATAGAAGAAGACACCCACTTTCCAACATGGAAACGACGTCACATCGAAAAGATATGACTTCGAAATGGAATTAAAAGGATGGCATCATGCTTTGGGCCCCTTCAAGGCTAAGAACGGTTGGCCAACTCCACGGGCACGATCCCCTGGCGATCCACGCCGCTATCCTTGAGCTTCTCTCATAAATACCAGCGCAACGCGTCCGGCGTCGAACTACGCCTAGAGGTCGTAAACAGAGAAACTGAGCAGGGGAGAGGCTATTGAGGCTCTTCTTGCTCGATGCCTTTGGCACGGCGAAAGGCAGTTTTTAGTGGAATAGTCGGATTATCCGACGGGAGGGAACGATCGGAAGCCCACCGATGACCGTGCTGGGGAATATCATCTGCTATTTGGTCTGTCACTGTCATTGCAGGTTTGTCATCTATCTTATCTTAATCTTATCTATCTCCGTTTTTGTCCATCGCAACACGGCTTGTTTACAGTTTATTTATATATGTTTTTTTCGTTTCCATAGTGGACCTGAATGAGCCTTTCTTTGAGCGTTTCGCTGGTTCACGTTAGAGTAGTGCATCGGTGCTCCACCTATCCTATCTCTGCCTTACAACACTGACTGACACATTGCTCGCACTGTCTTAGTAGCCCTTGAATATCTGACAGCCGGTGTATTCAAATCAGTTTCATCCCAACGCTAGCAAAAGCTGAGCGACAGCCTTCCAGTCATATGCTGGTGTCTCAAGAAACTATGTACTTCTTCGTAATTCTATCCTTCAACATACGTATCTTGCTTATAAGTTGCTTCCTTTCAGCGACATACTCCTTCCTCTGCAGGTAACAACAATCCATCTGGAGATGTTGGACACGATTATCGTCATCATAACTATCACATCCACAGTGTTTCGCGTATTCGCGAAGTTCTTCTATACGCCACCGGACATATTCGAGACCTAGAAAAATAGCGTCAGAGGAGTATCAGACAAAAAAAAAACTTGACCCACGTGTGAACACAGCCTCCAAGTCTAGCGTGTCGTCGCTGACAGGGGTAGTCTCGCTACCAGCAGCTGGTTGTGCTGTCATTCCGCGGGAGACCTTGTCAGGAGAGTCGGGGTGTTCAATGGCGCTCTATAATGTCAATTTTATGACAGAGACTAAAACTTGAACATACCTTAAAATCATTGGTTCGTGCCATCTCAGGAGGGGACGATTGCGGCTAACTGACACTTCCTCAGACGAACTGCTTTATGTAGAGTTGAATCGAGCTTGGTTAACAGTCGTCTTGCGCTCTGGTCCAGAGGCTAGAGCTTAGTCTGAAGTCAAAATATGGTGCGAGAGCTGTCACTTTGCCTGTTAATTAGAGCGTATTTCTTTCCTCAATGTTCGAAAGATGACCTGGAACGCCCTCGTTTCGTCACCGCCGAGGTCCCTCGGTATGCATGGATCTGATAAGCACCTGAAAGGTAGCTGGAACAGGGAATATGGTTAACATGTGTCTTGTTATGCCCAACTCTCCCGACCGGACAGGGTTTCCCATTGCTTAACGTTTATTTCTCTGGCTCTTGACAACAGCTTTCCTCATCAAAGCTTTCCTCGGCATTGTCATAGGTTTGTTGTCTTTCGTACCACACCGACTTGTTCTTTCCAGAATAATATCTAATAGGAGATAGTACGTTATTTTCTTTGAAAGGCCCGTTCGTGTCAGAAATCTTGAGAGACGGAGTGCAAGGGGTGCGAGTGGAGTGGCCATGCTCAGTACAATCAGACAATCAGAAAAGGGTTTCAACGCTACATAGCAGACAGCTTGGATACTTCCTGAACCTCAGCTTGCCACTGACGCACAGCGAGAATCGGGGCTGATTGAGCAGGTCGCGACTTGTTGAAGGGATTTCGACCTTTGTCTTGGCAGTATTGGTCAGAAAGAAGGTTGACTTTCAATAACGTTAACTTTCAGACCTCACAACTGGTGACGATAAGACTCATAAGAGAACATCTCTGAGAGTTCTCTGCCATTCACATATCTTAAACTGAATGGTCAGAGGTATTAGGGTACAACTAGCCTCCTGTGGCCGTTTCTTTGGTACCGATTGGTGGAAGCCTTCGTTTGACCATTGTCTTACTCTGTGCTATGCATCTCTCAAGTAATTTCCCTGAGACGACCGATGACTACTCGCCAAATTTCTAGTAGGTGAGGTCACAATGTGGCGATACCCGGTCGCTCGATTCTGAGCGGGACGGACTTTCGCGATAATACGTCCCTTCCTTCCAAAGCCCTCGAGTGGGTAACAACTGACGGTCGTCACAACTTTCTATTGCAGATGAGCGTCCAGTGAGGAAAAGCCAACCGACCTCGGGTATTGCCTACGCCGGACGACTGGATTTTTCTCGAAATCGAACAGATGTTTAGGAAGTGGCGGCTAGGAATGTTTATCTGGCTTCTCTTGTCCATGTTCGGCAGCTAAATGAGCAAGATTACTTGATTATCGTACGATGGCGAGCGGTTCTGTGGTTGTTGCGTCCGCGGCGAACATCCAACCGAATTCAGGGTAGCGATTTTCATCCTGTTACACGTCAGCAGTTCGAACAAAAAAAGATGTCAAGCAAGAATCCGCAGCAATACATATATTCTAAACTAAGTCCAGAGATGACGGCCTGGTTCACCAACCTGAAGCCAGAAACAACCTCACTAAATACCGCTTGCTTTGCAGCGGACGTCTCGGGAATATATGCCAATTCAAAGGCTAAAGGTTCTGGTTGAGCCTAAACATTTTTCATCCCGAAATCTTCCATTGCTTGCTCCATGGAAGGACTTCCATTCCGCCATTTACCTCTGCGGAAGAATATAATCTAAACGTTTCCTGTGGGCTAAGGCTTGAACCTCACTCGTACCTGTGCTACTGTCTCTCCATCTTGATCCCACAGGGTGCCAGCCTTGAAAAAGTTGCATTTTCCCTATGACCACGACACCTATTCACCCCGAATAATCGAACACCATGCCCCTTAACCCTATTGCGAAGTCTCGCAGACTTCCTGTCCACGTAAAGGAACGTCGTCGTCAGGAGCGACGCGCACAGCAAGTCGCCGTCGACGCCAAACGTGCAAGCGTTGTTGCTCATATAGAGAGCCTCGCTCGCTCATACGCTCCCACCAAGGAGGAGGCTCTGTCAAAGGTCAAATTGTCTAACCGTAGCCATGTCTGGAGCATCGAAATCTGCGTTGGGAAAGGAAAAGATTTCGAGGACATTGGCCGCTGGTACCGTATGGTATGTCATGAATGCTCCTGTAACTTCGTTCCTAAAGGTCATATCTTGGCTCAAAAAGTGCAGTGCAGAATTACATATTGGCCTTCAATGCCAGAAAGCCAACTTCATTACAGGAAGGCTCTCGGATGCACAGGTATTCGAACTCGCGAAATTATGGGCACTTCACGACTCGATAGAGAACCGGACGGGTAAGACTAGGAGGTACCGTCGTGCTTCCTACGGCTCCCCACCAGCTGCACTCATGAATGCCAAGTCTGAAGAGCCTGGGCTGAAACCCTTGCCATCCCCTTTCGACGTCCAGAGCAGGACTTTTGCCTCTGCTGAACTCGATCGTTTCCGGTTCTTGCCATTAAGGTCAAGCTTGAGCTGTCCGCCAAGGCCTGTGGCAGCAAAGAAAGCGTCCATCACAGCACGTTACAACACCGCGCTATCTAGTGCTTCAAAGGCATCCTCTTCCCAGATCACTCTGAGCTCGAGCGATGACGAAGTTCCGCCAGTGCATGTTGCCTTCAAAGACTTATTAGCACGTCGTCGCCAAGACAAACCAGTGATACGAGCGCGTCCCTCTAACGTCGTGATCGAGATTTCGTCAGACTCGGACGGCGAGGTGCCCGTTGTCAAAGGCAGGCTCAAGAGCAAGGTAAACGGAAGGCCAGTGGAAGGAAAGAACACCCTCCATACCAAGCAGAACATAGGCCACAATATTTGTCCCGAAGTGATTGAACTCTTTTCTGACTCTGACGTAGAATAAGCAGCTGGGAGAATAGAGGGAGAGACAAGCGTTCAACCTGGAGGTGGTTGCTGGCCCCTAGGAACAATTGATGTATTACGTTGTCAGGGAGAATGAACGTGACTTTGCACGTATTTGGACACGTCCGTTTTTGTCGCTACCTGTCGTATGAGATATTCTGCTCGCTATGTGCCGCCATACATCCTGTCCGTTTTCCTCCTCGTTTTAGTTTCTACAACTCCGTGAGCTATATGTGCTGGTCTTTGTAGGACACTCTTTTGCATTCATTTATCTTTGAATGTCGTTCTCCAGCCCATCTGAGGCGAGTTTCGTTCTCACGTCAACGCTCTGGTTTAATATCAAACAAGCATGACACACGTTCCTACTATTAGTCTAGAGCACGATGCTTGCAGAATGTGAACCTCCAGGTTGGCGTTGGGACATTCAAATCTTGAGAGGCGATGTGTGGATACATCTTGTCATTGATCAGGTATCCACGGTCAGTCTGTGTCCATGATTAGCAACGCTCAAGCCATCCAAATAAAACCTGATAGGTTTCAAGCCATGATCCTCTGCCATACTACTGATTTCGGAATTTAGTACGTCTCGTGCGCAGCTCTCAGCTCTTTCTCATAATGACAAATGTACGTCTCGTATCCTTATGTGCATGCTCTGGATACCTTCTTGGAGCACCGACTCACCTCCTCCCTTAAGACGCATTCTATCCTGCTGGTTGCTTTCCAAGTGTTCTTGCGCACCTCTTTTGGACGCACTCTCTTTGTGTGCAAGTGTTCCTCTCTTGCCTCTATCTGGGCTCCTGTCAGCGTCACAATCTCAATGGGCACCGGAAGGCTTTCATTGTGAAACCTCCGTTAACTGGGCCCAAAAGTTCTCTGCCACCCACTCCTTGTCTTTCGACCAGGTCCTCCCTTCGCATCTGCCTCCCTCGTTGAGTTCTCGCGGAATGATGACCTTTGCCGTCGTAAACATTCTTTGCACGCTGGCTTCGCAACCAAGCAAGCCCATCTATTGTATACACAGAACAAAAAGTCTACTCAAGAAACTTTCACGCATGTAGAAGTGTTGCTCTCTCGCCTTGACACTGCGAAGCATAAGGCTTTTTCCCTGTCGTATGTCATCCATCTCATGAGTATGGCCTACCACATGTTGGTGCTGTTTGCTCGCTCTGAGCCTGAAGCCCTTTGCGTTTCAGCCAAATTCAGTCAAGCACGCGGACGGACCATCTCGGGATAGCTCTCGAAAACATTTCGCTATTTTCCGTTTCTTGTTTGCTTGCTTCGCCTTTGCCCTTACCTCGGCCCTTACTGCGTGACTTGTTCTTTCCCCTTGAAACCAACATGGCAACTGAACTGGCCTGCATATGTGCTCACTCGTTATAATGCTTCAGAATAAGCAGGTAATGCTCGTCCAGTTCTGGTATCTCTTATTTTACAAGTCTTTGCCCGAGTTCCCTACGTCATCTGCCGTCTTTCATATCTCATCCAGAGTATATTAGACTGTAAGCTGTGCGTATCTCGTATAATCCTACCTCAGTCTACAACAGACTGAAGTTCCAACTCTCGCAAGGTACTCAGTTTGGATCCTATAAGACAGAAGCCTCTGTCAAACGGTCCGCATGCTTGCCTAGTAGTTGATGGCAAATCACGCTCTAATTGCGGCCACCTTATTTGCTTCGATTACAGTTGCGAATTTATCTCGCTCTCTAGGTTTCGACTGCTTTCCAACTCAGCTATGGCAGCTAGATTTATGTATGAACAATGACAGTAGGCAGACTCACTTATGCATCCACACTTCGATGACCAAGATAGATAAAGAGGAGCAGGACCCCGGCCGCTTATCTTGAACAGTTAGCGGGATATTTTTTGGTCGCAGAATGAGTGTTGTTTCTAGTTTAATCTGATTGGATATACGCGCTGACCTCAATATCCCCCTGTAAAGCGCGGCAATGCAAATATCAATTGCGCTTTTCGGGTATTTTGGTATTTTTCAAATTTCTGTGTCTAAATCTTTGTATTTCGGCACATTCTTGGTGTCTATCTACTCGTCTATGTCTTTCTATCTCCTGGGAGTAAGAGGGACACGCAAATCCTGAGAGTAAAAAGCCAATTTCTAATACTTTGGTGATGCAACTATAAATAACACTTACATCTATCGCGCCCAATTTGGAAACTACTTCCATATCCGTCATCCCGACGCTTTTTCAATTACATCCAGCCACATCCAGGTGTAGACACATCCCTTTAGCCAATATAATGCTACTTACAAGTCTTTTCATATACCAAGATTCGTTCCAAATACCAATTTGCTGCAAAGCAACCCTAGGAGCCCATGCAATTGCCCAGCCGATCTGGACGTGGCGGGTCGCCCGGAGCACAGCATCCGTCCATCAGCGCCGCCCAAGAATAGTGCCCACGCCTAGCATGTCTGCAAGCGGAGTACCTATTAATAGAGGGACTCCTAGAATCTGTATTCATTTTCGTTCTGGCGCTATCCCGCCCGTCGGTAGCGGTGACAAACGTCCCAGATGGCCAAGACGAGCAATTTCAAAGCGCCTCGCGCTTTTTTCCGCCCCAAATGGTGCCCGACGTCAAACATATCCCGCTCACTATTCAAGATAAGATAAGCGGCCGGAGCCCTGCTCCTATGCCATGGTGTGGAGGGAGGCCTGAATAGCAGGGTCATTGCTTAGGAAAGGCAAAGGAGGTGTCGTCTCAGTAAAGAGAGCAGTGGGCGAAACGTGTGCTTTGTGAGAGTCGGACCAGATAAAACGCCTTCGGAGACGAGGTGGACCAAGCTCGGAATCAGCCTTACACTCGATTCGAGGCTCTGCGAAAGTCCACGCCGGCCTCCCTGAAACCTCTTTCACCTGAAGATTGAGGTACTTGGAACAAGACGTGACATGTCGGTTCATCTTTGGCTTGATGCGACCCTCGCTACAGAAACCATACTTTTGTCTCTTGCGGTACCTGCCGACATTCCGGTTAGACCATAAGCGGCATAAAATTGGCTTCGGTCGTCGACATGACCAAGCCCCTTAAGGGATTTGTCCCCAACTTGAACAATAAAACAGATGGTCTGCAGTCGATGTAAAAAATAATCTTGATGTCTGGGGTATGGGCCGAAGACATGAAAAGGGACGACAATCACGTTTAGAGAGATACCACCAATCAGGGAATAAGATATCAATGGAACCTGACAGCTTGGGGAAAAGCCTTACTTTTTTCAATGAGAATTCAGATTGCCGAGATATATTATGACCAGAGTGATGGGGGAATTAGAAGTTTGGGGATGATGGCATGAGTGGGGAGAGGGCGAAGTAAAGCGACTTAAAAAAAGCAGAGACGCGCCATGTACACGTGATGCATAAAGTCGATCGGGGTTTCAAAATTTCATGTTCCGTTCAAATTGTAGTCTAAGTATCGGATTCCTTACCGCAGGTCTCGCCGCCTACGTCTCAGTATTTTCGCCATTCCGTCGGTTGGAGCTCAGATGCACGGTCCCGCCCTGGGTGATTAGACTGAACCAGTCGTGTTTGTCTCGCTTTGTACAGCCTCTCGGGCATAGCCCATGACGCGTGACGCGCCTAGAACCTTCTTTCCCTCATACCACATCACCCCTGCTCTTGGCATAATGGCATTCACCCCGTCCCTTCAATCGGTTCCTTGGGCACCCGCGTCCCTTTAGACATCGTTCGAGATTCGTCGTAACCAGCCGCGTCACCGTCAACGCCTGTTTGCTCATAAGAAAGGGCTGGCAATGGAGTCATAGGATCTGGTCGCGTGGAGGGTATTGGCAGGAAAAGGTGAGTATTTGTGCCGAAGTACACTTATTGATCCCGCTAATGACCTTGACAGAGTGTGTAGGGTGACGAATCAGCGCATATACCCACTGAACTGACCATTAGGTGTGTCACTTGTAGATTGCGCTTCGCCTTTGGCTACTATCTTTCACTGCACATATTCAGGAATGCTAACATGGACATAGTCAGAAATTTACTCGGCTGCATGAATATCCCTCTGCGTCTTGACAGTATGTTTGATTTCAAATCTACGCTCTTTCATGCGCTGATCTTTGGTTCAATGTTGTAACGGCACTTCGGTATGTTCTCTCATCTTTCCTTTCGTACCATAATTCACACAATCCTATCTACTATCTAGCACTTCACGTCATGCTTACGATTCTGTCACATTGGAGGAGGGACAGTGGGATTTGGGATCTGGGCCAGGGAGCAGGCGAGGGTAGCATTGGATGACTACAGGACGTACGGAAAGCGACAGATCTGAAATATCCTGTACAGTAACGTAGACGAGCAATCTAGGACTATTGGCTATACCTGACTGATTGCCAGGATGACCGAGTCAAGATCCCCAAAAGGTCTGGGATCACGGGGCCTGTATTGCTGTCTTGTTCTGTCCTCCGTCGGCATTATCTTGAAGCTTCTATGCCGCACTTCACTGTATTCATCACCATCATCACCAAATCATCACGGCCTGTTTTCTTCTGTCACTCATAGAGCTCGCCCAAGAGACCTTTTCCTTCCCTATCTTCCTTCGACGAGACATGGCTGTCTGTGTTCCGGAGAACTCGCTGGTACAATCATAGTGTTAATGGGCTTCCTTTTGTTCATCCTGGTCACTCGATCACATGTCCGAGCTTTGAAGTAGGAGCCCCGACCGAACTCGAGCACTGAGCAGAGCAAAATACCACTGAACTTGAGTGCTCTGTCGTGACTATGTTTGGACGTCTCAGCATCCGTGGCGCGTCCTTTGGTCTACCTATTTCCGAGCTCTATGGAGTATGATACAGGAGCTTGGAAGTCTGGCACGCTCCTTGTTCCTTCACAGGAGCTCCTGCTGTCCGCAATCATTTTTGCTACGTCCTGCCCCGAGCACAAGTCACTCTCTACTGGTCGAAAGTCTCCTTTGAGAGCCGTCCGACTCCGAGAACCCAGACTCTCGTTCCTGTTTAGACTCGTCATTCATCTCAAAGGTAGACTTCTAAATTTGGCAAGGTCAATTTCGCCGAAAGGTCAGCGATTCGGTGCACGTCCGAATCAAATACTTGCTTCCCCAATCACGATATGGAAACTTCAGACAAACAGCAAACGAAGCTATCAAAGAAGGCGATTTTCCTGTTATAATGCGCTTTTTTAGAGCTGCTTCCGCCCTTCTATCTCATTGTATCCTCTCTCCCAGGCTGTTGCGCTGGAATCCATTGCGACCCCATCTCTGGGTCCAAGCCCTCGCCCTTCATCCCTAAGGAAGGAAGAAAGGTGATAGCGTTGCTCGTCTTGTTCGTCCTCTGATTTAGTGCCACTGACTTTCCTGAGCATTGCTCATCACTTGTAAACTCTGTCCCAGTCCGCTCCTTTGGAGTGTGTCAACATTCAATTTCTGATTTTGGCCATACAGTGTCAACAACGCCCTAATAATTAAGAGCGAAGACGCATACGCCTGTCCAGACATTTGCTCGATCCTGCACTCCTACCGAACCTATCCGTTTGATCACCTGTAGAGAATCTCACCTGACTCTCGTCCAAAGGCTTCAGTTTAAGTTAGACTATCCCCTTTCTAGATTTCGAGATAGAATTCGAAATATGATTCTTGGTGACATACAATATCTATCAAAAAGGAATATGACGTAGCTAATATCAAATGGTTGTTCTACTCAAGAATCGGCTGGGTGACCCAAGTGCTACCGAAAATATCCCAAAAAAAAGGGACTCAGTTTGCAGTACACAGCACTCAAGTACTCAGTACTCAACCCAAGTAGTCTAGAATGATTACATCGCCTTTCGTGGTCAACAGGCAATTACGTCCCAAGACGGGCGAGAATTCGTGGAACAAAACATCGAAGGATGGAGGGTGACCTAGCTTAGAGCTGAAGAAACTGAAATTAATTTGTTCTTGAGGAGTAGAAATAAAAATTGCCTTGAAAAGTGAAACCGAGACAGCCGTCCCGTCAAAGGCTGTCAAACACAACCATTCGGCACAAGTGTCGATATAAGTGTCTTTTACGCCCGTACGAAAACGAGCATCATTGATTTCCAGAGAGCCTCCGAAGAAGGGCAACTTGTTCGCTAGGCGAGGATTGTGAGTCGGATTGATATCATGTACTTCGAGGACTGTCAGATGGTGGAAGTCAACTAGGAAGAGGTGATGGGCCCGGTTTGACGTTGGAAGGGATGCCGTAACATTGTTGTACTCAATGAAAAATGAGTCTGATGATTTTGGGGATAGAAAAATGGAGATAAGTGGTTCGTATTCAGGAGCTGCTTCGCTAGGGGTGTAAGGAAGCAGGGGTGGGACATTGTATGCGATAATCCTATCGTTCAGGGTAAGCAGTATACAATCGCGATATGCGAATAGCTGAGCAAGTGGTCAGAACCAATCAATTTTATTCGTGTAAAGAGCGTACTTACTTGGATCTGTTCAGCCATGGAGCAAAATGGACCGATCAGAAGCGCTCGTGTATTCTTGACGATGTCCCAGATATAGATAGAGTATCTATCGTCGGCACATCGGCCGGAAATGATTATACAATTGGATTCGGGGCGAAGATGGACAAGACAGTCCGTGGACAATGCAAGAATTGATAGATCCAGGCTCGCGAAGTATGTCAGGACTGTCGGGGTTGACAAAGATAATTCATGTACGATAATTAAAATGCTACGAAAGCGGTTGATATTACGCAAGTTCGATGACAGGGACAAGAGAACCTACGTTTCTGGTAGTGTTTGAAGAGACACAAGATAAAATACATTCTTCACTTCGGCATCCGGAAAGAATAGACGAAGTTCCAAGTCATCCCATGGCTCTAGTTCTCGTGCAAGACACTCGATCGTAGAATTTGGCTCGAGGCCTAAATCCCAGATCTGGAACAGAGTGGAACCAGGCCAAGAGTGATATTCTCTTGACAGTGTGGCTAGGAAGCGCCCGCCGACTGCCAAGAAGATATCATCGTAACGACCGACGGAGGGTATACCCAAGATTTCCTTCTCTTCGTCGGACAGAAATCGCGGAAGTCCTCTAGAAAAGCGAGGCTCGATGACGCCTCCATCTCTCTTTTTCACAATTGACATAAACTTGTGGGGAGAAAGAGCAATACGCTCAAGCAAAGACCTCGACATTTCTCTCAAGGGGTACGAGGCGTCACTGATAGAGTGATTGTCCATAACCTTTTGTAATGCATGGATCCACACAATTTTCGAAGTCGTAAAATAGTGGAGAGACTTGCAAGTCTGTGAAAAGTTAGCTATAGGAATCGAAGCAAAAGATACTGAATACTCACTTGACGAATCGAGATGATGTCGACCGCTGGAAGGAGGCACAAAATACGAATAATGATGTCTTGACATAGAGTCGTCAGGATTGGCTTCAGAGTTCCCCAAGCATACATTGTACAGCCAGGAGATCGAAGAGTCTATGCAGGGAAAGGGTAATGGCGCGTCGAAAGGTGGGTCAAGTTATTTATAGAGGGTGCGAAGAATCGGGAAACACCGCCAATTGTGCGGGCCGGCGTCTCCTTTGTAGGTATCTCCCATTCCAAAAATGGCTCCCACTAATTTTTAGCTACTACAGTCGCCTTAGGCAAGACAGCACTCCTTTCAGTTTCTGTCCTTGGAGCGTCAGTATAGCGAATGAGAGTGGGGAATGGAAGTGTATATTCATGCAAGAGAGCCCAGGATCTTCCCAATATTGACCTATGGCCTTGAATTGGTACCTTCAGCCTGTATGCTCCGCTTCTTATTCGGCTTAGCGAATTTCTGATCAAGACATGAGACGAGTCAAAAGAACCATGGCACCTCGATACAGGTCGGATGTGCAAATCCTTGACGTGGCGCGCAACCTCACACTTGAGATATTGCCTTCCATTCTTCGATCCAGCCCCGGCGCGCGAATCCTCGACATGGCGCCTGAGATATTGAGGCTCGCTCGTAAGCCCGGAGCGATGAGGTGGTAAACTTCAGACATGGATTTATCCACTTATGCACGAATTCAACAGTTCTGGTCGACGTCTACTTCTTATCTCAAGACGAAAATCGAAACAACATCAAGGGCCCCCGTCGACCATCCTCGATCTATTTTTAATCGAATAGATTTGCATTTGAATAGGCGGGCTGTCTCCATGCTCTATTTGACACTTTCATCTCCGCTCCACGTTCATGCAATGACATGCATGGACCTCTGCCGCTCTTCACTGGCGGTCACATTTTGACTCTTCAATCTGAAGTGTACATCAAGGATTTGCACACCCTCGACAAGGGTCCAGGTGCCGCGTTCTTCTCTCCGTCGCAATGCTCTTGATCTAATACCCGGCTGAGCCGAGAGAAGAAGAGGAAGGCCTTGGACTCTGTTCTGTAAAGGAGTATGAACGCATTAGAATTCTGGAGGAAAACTACTATGTATCTTCGCAGATGTTGCTTCGAAGATGTCGTGGTGCTTGGTGATGAATTCCCTCCCGGGTACTTTGGATCGTGGCTGACTGGGAAGCTGCTTGTGAAACCTAGCACCCACGTTCATTCTTCGTGGCCATCTTCCGATTTAGTGCCAAGCAAACTTTGCGTTATTTGACCCTTCAAAGGAAGTTCAGGGCGGTACCATGTGTACTGCGAAGTCGATTGTTACTCTGAATGGTATATCTGATCCTCTCGCTTTGGTACTCGATTTCCTGTTCCCGAGGGCGTTCAACTGACACCTTACCCGGAAGTTCTGGTCAACATTGGATGACTGGTGCTCGAATCATAATCATCAAGCTCTAACTTCGCTTCTCGACTGCTCAGTCGGGGCACGGCTCCTTGAAAGCGGACTACTTCGTTTGGGGCACAATTCTTTCTGCTTCCCCAAATGGAGGAAGGCGAAAAACGTGACCCTGGGCCATAAATGTCACTTGCTCTACGAACTGCTTCCCTTCTACCTCGACATACCGACAAGATCTACAGACCAATACAGAACGCTTTTCCTTGATTGAAGGTATGCATTCGTTCTGGCCTCTTGTCTGAACTCTTGATTCATTTCCGATTCCCCGCTACAGTTGCCCAACAATTCAGTCGAAGTTGCACCCAACCTGAGGGCTCTGCATCTCACAACCGTACAACAACTGTGATAGATCGTTCAATATTCCATGGGCTCCCAATACGCGTTACACAGCACGTACGTGTTTACAAAAGCAAAGAGCTGCGTTTCGTCCTAACAAGCTCTGAAATAGTCTCGGAGTCACCTTTGTGGGCATGGTTATTGCGTCGATGTCAGAGAATTTTCCTTCAAAGCAGCTTCATTGTCACTGAAATTTAGAGTTTCTCACAGACTATACGGCAGTACGTTCTGACACTCTTCCTGAGGAACTACTCACATTATAGTTGTGCATTCGCCGTCTAGTTACCATTACTCAGTCCTTTTTTTATTTTCGGAAGCAACGTGACCCTTGGTATCTGAAAGTGCTAGTAAGTGGTAAAATATCTCTTGGAAATCTACGGAACGTAAGCTTTAACTAGGTACTTTTGGTGTTTCTACTGGACACTACCCACCAGGCTCTCATTACTCACACAAGTGAGTCCTTTGACGTTTCTGTGAGGTGACAATTTACAGCCGAGTTACCCAGTATATACATACGCTGTGAGTGACTGGGGTAACCCAAGCGAACTAGGAATCATCATCTGGTAAGCGTAGTCATTGAGCCCGCGTTGGACCTAGCTAATCAGAAGTAGGAGTATGATTGTAAGCCCTTCCAAATGTCCGCTTTTCGAGACAAGTTGAAAGTTCACATTCATCAAGGTCCAAGTTATTTTCAATGTCAGTACCCTCGCATCTTGACGTGCTTCTTCTGACCTGTGTATGGATCGTAAGGGTGCAATCGCCCTGCTCGTACAAGGGTATGTTCATCCTTGTTTCCTTTTTTTCTTTCCTGAGTGTTCTGTAGATTTATGGCCTTCCGGGTCTGGCGTTGTTCGTGCGCAATGTTTGCTTTATAAACCTGTTCTAACGTCTTGCTATCAGTGAGTAGTCGAGCGGTATTTCTGCCGATAATAATGGTATGCTATATGCAAAGACGATCAGTCGTGCGCTTTCTCACAGTACATAGCTACTCTTGGTGCTTGGAGAATTCGGTAAGGATGGCACCGACCGTTTAGTACTCTGAATTCATTGTAGATCACGTTCAGGGGTTATTGTTGGTAAGCTTTGAATCTATTCTGCTCTCCCTCTTCTGATGGTCGATGAAGCTTACTTTGTAATGGCGTCCGTCTGCATCTGATCACCATGTCACCATGTCTAACATCTGGTGTAGCCTCCCAATGTCAACCTACGAGGAATTGTCAAGAATCAAGGTACTGTACTTCGTCAAAGCATGTCTCACCAAAAAGCTGTAATGTTCATGCTTATCATATAGCCCGTGTCCATTCTCGTCAACGCCCTTGCAGCTGCTAGTGACATTGTCATTGCGTTCTCCCTTTGCAAGCTGCTTCATATGTCGAGAACCGGCGTGCACAGGTAATAAGACTCATTCTACTTGGAAGAAGCTCACGGGCATCCTAGATCAAATCAGATGATAAACAGACTTGTAAGAGATCCTAAATCACATTCCACGAATTGATATCGACTTTGCTTGTTGACTTAGATTATATTTTCCGTGAACACGGGATTTGTGACAAGGTTTTTACGCTGTCCCGTCTAGTTGCACCGATGCTGAGTCTACCCTTGTAGTTTCTGCGCCCTGGCTTCGCTCGTATCCGTAGAGTTTTTTTACCTTCCGGTCTTTGGTATTTTTGACCAATTTCATACAGATTATAGCTGCCGGTGATACGTACCTATGCATTGCCTTCTTCTTCTGCATTGGACGCCGTAAGCCATCTCAATGTACCTCTTTTTCTCTCGCGTCTAATGCCTTGATTGGAAAAGTTTATACGAATACACTTCTAGTTACACTCAATGCCCGTAAAATGATCCGAAATTCCTCGACGACAACGGTTTACTCCTCTGGCGAAGACATCTTTCCCGTGCAGCTATCCAGGCAGTCAAGGAGAGCTGCGGATACTACCAGTGGAGTATGTGGCATATTTTATTGTTCCTTTCCTCTCAGCCCGACGTCTCTGTGACTTTCAGCTACCCATTGACTGGAAGGACGGTCTACCCGACAACCTCTCAGGAGAAAATGAGCTTGAAGAACGGAAGGTGAATTTCGCAAGCTCAAAAGCAAAACTATTCTAACATGGTCACCGTTAGAAATTCCATTCAATATAAGCAATACAAATCACAAAGCGGCGACAGGGGGCTCAAACGCCTGTACGGCTTGGCGAAAAGTGGCGCCGAGCGCACCGCCTTGGCATTTCTTGCTCTTTCTTGATCCACGGATAAAATTCTATCAGCGCAGGGCATAGTCAGGTTCAGGCCGCAAAATTCTTGTCATGTGGTAAAACTGGTGGTGTTTGATGTAAGATACTTTGCATGGCGCCTATGGGCTGATGACTTTTTACTCTTATGCAGAGGTTCTTAGAAAAATGGTTTCCTTTTTCTAGATGTAATTATCTACACATGATGCAGGAATTGTCTTGGAGAGTGTTCCTGAATAGTGGTTGAGATTCGTTCGATGGAATTTGCGACCCGATATCTGGCGCGAACGCTTGTTAATTCCTGCCTGTAATATCCTTGATTGGGAGTTTGTTCGATAAAGGCATCACCGTGACCAATACTAGAGCTTCTTATGCAAAAAGTTGGATGGAAAGCCCTCCGAAAGGGAGATATATCTGACATATGAGATGTTGAGATTCTCAAAATGGCCTCTGTAAGCGAATCATTGGGCAAGATCCCGCTCGCTGTCCGGTCAAGTTGGGATCAGAGTTGGGATAAAAGTTGGCCTACCGTGAAGCTCCTGCTCGGAAGTGGTAGTGGCATGAGTGGTCCCAGTGGACAGGAAAAGCCTAGAACTCCAGGTAAGCTAACAGTCCATCTCATGGAAAGTGGTTGAATTACTCACCTAGTGGAATTCCGAACTGCAGGGCCAATAACTCCTGTCGACGGTCGCGCTAGCAGGCTCGAGGAAGATGGCTGTGACACCACCACAGTGATTGACTTGACTGGTGAGCCGGCTCCATGTGATACTGTCGCCTTACGGTGATGTCAATCTGACCAGGTGATGGAGGTTGTATTTGGGACGGGCGAGACTCTGCGGGAAAGCAACGAGGCAATATAGTGGTTGTAGGGGAAATTGATCTGACAAGTGAGGATGAGAACGTGAGGTCGGGGGAAAGGGGAGGCAATGAGCCTCACTCGAGTCTTCATAACCTCGGAGTGGTCGAACCTAACAGAACCGTCCATGGATGTGAGGCCGCGCATGCGACGGCGCCTTGGCTTTGTTGATTTGACAGCAGATAACGATGGTGAGGAGGGTTTGAAAGGGACTGTGAAGGTCGCCAACAATGCTGCAGGCGCTGGCGATGACGAGCTTGAGATGATGGAAGTCGAATATCTAGTGGACAATGGCAATGTAGATGTTAGTAGGCTTTGAAATTCCAATTGCTGTACACGTACCCGAATTTGCAGATCCTTCGTCAAGCTCCTGTAGCGCCTACCGATATGGTTTGTGATAAGCGAACAATTATGATACGCGAATGAGATGGAAACCCCCCAAATTGAATCAAGATTGCTTACCGGGGAAAAGGGAATTTCAAACGGATGAGAGATAAGGCAAGGCCCAGTCCATGCCTGCTGCTCGGCTCTGGGCAAGAGCGTTGAACCGTATCCTGGATGCGCGTACAGTAGTACTGGCTTGTCGGCTTGTCGACAACGTCGGAGGCGGCGGGAGAGCGAGAGGCGGCGCGGAGATGCCAACCAAACAGCGGCCGGCGCAGTGGGGGTCGGGTCGGGGTTCCAACATCGAGGAGGCGGCACGTCGGCGCAGCCTGAGCCCTTTGTGACCTGGCCCAGCCATCGCGTTCGTGACCCAGCGGGCGATCGAGCGGAGGCGGGGCGACGGCGAGCTGTGACGCCGCCGCCGCCAGCGAGGGGAGGGGGTAAGAGGGCGCGGAGCCGTGGCTGTGCCAGCCATCAGATGACATCAGCCACCTGTCCCAAGGTCACGACGGGTTTGCTATAGAACTCCTTGTGACGTCTGTTTCAACACTTTTGAGACGCGGAAATGCTCCTGTCCTTTGCAGCCTCAACATTTCCCAGTAGATGATATGCCACCTTGTATGAAATACAGGAGTGTACCTCTGTATAAAATTTGAAGCATCCAGGTCGCACGAAAGAATTGATACAGATTTTTCTTTGTCTCGGTTTCAAACCCTTGACGTGGGTTCCTCGTGGTATTTTTAGACAGTTGGCCGATCTCGTCCGACAGGCAGTGAGTGGTTGTGTCAAGACCAGCATAATGCGTTTCTGGTGCACGTATCTACTTATCAACACCTCCATACCTCCCACAACGAGAAGGTCAAAACTTCACAGACGCCCTCCATTCGATCTCCCCTTATGATCAGAGCGTCGTAGAAGATATCGGCCCTGCAGACCGACAATCACTCCTTGTCCCCGACTTTCGTGCATATGCAAGCTTTTGGTCTCCCCTCTCATCGGCAAGCAGGGTAAGCTGGTTGTTCCAGACTGATTCAGAAAATTCCTTACTGCCGCTTTCCTATAGCAGGCTGAGATCCAGACCAAGATAGTATCTCTGCCCCACCTCTATCCTACCCTGCTGTCTGCGCAGAAGAGAAAGTGCACGCACTCTCGAATTACAGGCTCGTGACTGTTTGAGCATTATCTAGCCTGACGCGGTCATGCCCACGTACTGCAAAAGAGCTTTAGTGGCTCATAAAAGCCCTGATTGTCTATCGGATGTAATGTTCGACGAAAGCCGTTTTCACTTCTCCGCTAGTCAATGGGGATTTAGAGACTACCTGGATGCCAGCCCCAGATCCGAATGTAGCTTGCTGAGCGTCCGTGTCAGTGTCAAAGGTACTGGAACCAGATACTGAAGTCGTTTGGTCTGAACCGCCAATATTTCCTAGATGCGATCAGCTGAGGAAACACTCCAGCCATTTTCCGATGTCGACGGTCAAGCAACTACTTATAACTCTGACTTCACCCGTGGTTCCAACGGGAGGCGGCGGAGCTCTATGTCTGGGCTCTACTCCCCAAGTTGTTTCGCCAAGGGCGGGAAATTGCGTCGATCTGGTGGATTTATCAAAACGGCTTGGCCTAGCGGAGCCATGGGAGTACGATCACTCGGTGGGCAATCATTGTCACTATGGGGCGCGATACCAACGACTTTTGCTGCTAGTGACTTATTTCCATGGCAAAATGTCGACCTTCAAGGTGAAGGCCGGAAACTACAATGGGATGCGGTGTGTGACAATGGTAAGTACTGAGAAATTCCCTGAACCTGCACACCTTTCTGATCATATTTCCGACAAGATATAATTCCTGCAACTCTGGCATCCAGACGTGCAATTTCCATAATCGTTGTAGGCCTCCGCGAGTGAGGCCATGGTGATGTGTTGAATTGAATCAATATTCATAGTACACACATACCTGTCATCCTGTAGTTACCCTCCAAAAGTATCCGAGGGACTGAAAGTTGGATACCAGCTCCTCTCCTCAGACGGTGGTAAGACCACGGGCTTCATCTGCGACAATGAAAAGCTAACGTGTACTTTCCTCGAGGCGTGCAAATACGAAATATCCTTAGCCTTTCGAAAACGTCAACCCACTTCTGAAGTTTGGTACCAAACTTACAGCAAAAAGATTCTGTCTTTTCTGTGTCGCTCGACGGCTTTCCTAGTTAGTCAACTCTGAGAATACTTCATGGGAAGGCAGTCATTGGAGGTCGATCCAACGTCTCAGTGAGTGAGAGGTACAGGTACAAATGACACCAAAGGTGGGCAGACGAAGGTCTCGACTTCGTCGTCGCCGTTCCTGCCAGCCTTCAAGGCTGGTGTATCTCAGCCAACGACACTCTCGTACACAGGGTATACCTTTCTGTTCGGTCTGGTGAGTTTACAGTCTGGTATGTTTTTGCTTACCGTATTGGGCGTACTATCATCTAGCTCGACTACTCCGTTGACTGCGTCTCTGTCACCCTTGTTGATAAGATTTTGAATGCCCCCCCCAAATTTTATCAAGATTGCACCAATTGCCAAAAGAACACAGTCGGTTCATGATGCAGACGAAATGAACAATTTTCCTGTTGGCATTCAGATTGTAGGAAGGAGGCTTGTAGAAGAAAAGGTGCTCGAAGGCATGCATATCATTGAACGTGCTCTTCTCGAGGATAGAGACTAATCGTTCCTCCAAACACATTATGACAGCCCCAGGTCGACTTTTCTCTTTTTTTTTGCCTGTAGGACGGCTAGAATTACTGGTTGCTGCTGCGCTGCCAGCCTATCTTTCATATAAGAACACATCTTGTGGATCAAATAATACCACTCCCAGTCTCCATAGACGTGAAAAGATGCATAATCAATACTGGAACGATGACAGGAAATTTGCTTAACAGGTTTGATCGACACCTCGTCAAATCAAACTGCTGACCCAACATAGATGAGACCAAATCGTACTGATATAATAGTTGATGACGTTTCGTAAAGGAAAACAGCCAATTGAACTGGTTCTCGGTGTGGAGAGGAGGGGACATAGAGTACTAGTACTACTTCGAACAGGCCTCAACGCTTCTTAAAGGTGGATATCTAGAGGGAAGGACTGCTTTCAAAGGACATGGGAAGAAGACCCATTTTGATGCAGGACTTGAAAGAGGCACATCCATGACCAAACTACCGAGATAGTCACACCAAATTCTAGTGGAGAGCCTGCGCCACTCGTTCGTTGAACTTGCGCACATACTTTGGATGAGTGGCGTTTCTCTTTCTGGCAGACGTGATGGTGTGGACGAGGGCTAGGAAGTTTGACACTGAGTACATTGCAATCAATCTGTCTTAGTGACAATATAAGAGGAGAACGCATGCAAGCAAGAACGACCTTGTGAAAGGACGCAAATCTAAAAAGCTGTGAGAGAGTGAGAGGTGCACCATGCAAATCTAATGACTCTGAGGAAAAAGTTCATAGAGTGGAGAAAGGCATCAACCAGCTGTGATTGATCACAGGCTCCAGGCGCCTTTCGACCCATGGAGACACGTCCAGACCGTCAGGCAACGGCGGGGTCGAGCTTCAGCGGTGGTGGAAGGGCGAGTAGGTCGTCATGGGGGTGCAGCGCAACTTGTTTTCCGTCAAACAATTGCATGCGCGGGGAACAAGAAGCAGCAAAGGGCGGGACTTAATCTCAAGACTTTCCTTTCCTTTTTATCTAGAGTTCAAGGCGCACAAAGAAGCAACAGTAGTCAGATCCCGAAGATCAGAAATTGCTGCGCACATAAAATCCAGAGGTCTATTAATAGTATTACTATCAGTAAGGATCTCACTACTGCCCTACAAGATTAGATTTCCTCGGTTATCATAACAAATACGAGCTGTAAGACGTGAATAGACTACCAGTGGTATTGTATTCTTGCAGACCTTGATTACAAGAGTCGTGCCAGGATCAAGCTCGAATATATACTCTGTTTCAGGGCCCAAATCCCAGGTCATGGGCTCTACAACTTTCTGTTCAGACATGGCAAATTTGAGCAAGACTTCTAGAAGGAAGTTCCGCGTCGTCTTGTCCTTGTAGCTTGGGAACTGTCAGTTTCCAAGGCGGGTACCTGAACGTAAAGGATAGTGGCGGGATTCTATACGCTTCCAATGGCAACAGAAAACTTCAAAAGCTTCGATGTTGTGTCAAAAAGTAACGCGACTGTTCAAGTACGCTGTCGGCGATGAAACGCGCGTTTGTTGGATAGTTCGTGGGAATTGTGCTAAACACAGCCGACCAACATGCCAACGATCAGAGCATAATCTTAGGTCGTTCGCTGCTCGCAGTCTACATGACCACACCATTTCTCTAGCCTCGATGTGATCGGAGGGGACGCGAACGGAGATGGGACGACTCCAATTCCCCCAATGAGAAGTTCCTGTGCTTCGCCAGCTTTGTGGGAAAAGTCGGCTCTGGATAGATTGCCCATGCAGTGCGACTTTTCGTTGATCCATCGCGATCCAAATATTCATTTCCGGAACGTCGCAAATTGCTGTCTGACTCCCCTTATATTTAAACGTTGGTGGCACTTGCTTCGAATTTAGGCTTTGCCGTTCGACCCCTCCCTTCCTGCCTCCACTATGGATTCTAGCAGCGACACTACGGAGAAGAAAGTCCCGCAAACCCATGCCATCGTGGACCTCTCGGATGTCGACGTCGCTGCTAAGCTGGATTCGGACGTGCCTCTGGATCCGGAGGTTGCTGCTCGTTTGAAGTGAGTTTCATCCCCAAGAAAATACGTGCCTCCAGACTGAAGTGTCCATTGCTTAGGCGGAAGATCGACTGGCACCTTATGCCTCTCATGTGTCGTGCGTAATGTTCATTATTCGCCTGTTGAGAACTTGGACTGACATCCTTTCTATTCATAGTTATGTATTTGTTAGTCAAAATCGTTCAGCGTTGCCCTCATGATTGGTAACGCGCCCGATGTCTACAGAATGACATTCGCCGACAAAACGACGCTAGGGCAATCAGCCATCTTGGGCATTCAGTACGTATTTGTTTATACTTCGTTAGCAGCAATAACTTGATGCCATATGCTTAGACAAGGTGCACACATTAACCAAAACCAGTTCAACTGGCTCGGCACCATTTTCTATCTCAGTTATCTGGTGTTCGAAGTATGCCCCTTGTCGACTCCCTTCTGCGTGTCAATACTGATGCCTCGCGCAGTACCCCCAGAACCTGGCGCTCCAAATGTTGCCTGTTGGGAAATGGATGAGGTATAAGATCAGGATCACTGGAGTCCCGGATATCAATTAAACGCCATCTGCCATCTGTCACAGCTTCAATATCTTCATCTGGGCGGTTGCTCTACTCGCCCATGCAGCTTGCAAATCTTTTGGCGCCCTCTTTGCTGTCCGCTTTATTTTGGGAATGTGCGAAGGTGCAGTGTATTTTTGCTTGCTTCTTCCTGGTCCGCTGCTAACGCGTTCTTTGAAGGCGCGATCACCCCTGGCTTCATGGTTGTGACGTCCATGTTCTACACCCGCGCTGAGCAAACCAGACGCGTTGGATTGTGGTGTAAGCTCCTTCGCGCCACAGATCGGCAGTTCGATGCTTATTGTCTCCAGTCCTTATGAATGGCGTTGCTATAATTTTCTTGGGCTTTGTTAGTTTTGGAGTATTACACACCAAGGTATGGCTTCCTCCACCTCCTTGAACGCTCTTTCCTGATCAGACCTGTGAAGTCTCACAACTTCCTCCCGTGGCAATGGTGAGCGATCATCCCGCGAAAGGCGCCCTTCCCGTATCTGAAGGTTCTCTTAGGTTAATGATCATCACGGGCCTGATGACATTGGTGGCTTCTGTGCTATTCTGGTGAGTATACGACCTTTTCATAGATACCCGATCGTCTTCTCTAGATACTGACGCAGCGCAACATACACAGGTTCTTCTTCCCAGACTCGCCTACTACGGCGTGGTTCTTGACAGAAGAAGAACGCGCTCAGGCTGTTCAGCGCATCAAAGTGAACCAAGCTGGTGTTGAGAACAAACACTGGAAACAGGAACAGTATGTCTAAGAATTGACCTTGCGTGCGCAGAGCCGTTTACAACATCCTCTAGATTCATCGAAACCTTGTTGGATCCTAAGGTTTGGGTCATGGCTTTGTTCACTGCAATTGCGTATGTCCTGCATGTTCGAGTTAATCTATCAAACCGGCTGATCAATTGAATGCCCTTCAGCAACATCTTGAACTCGGTATGATGCCCGCAGCGTCAAAACTTAGCACCTTGACTCATTTCCGCTCCTCAGTTGACCAACCAAAGACAAATCATCGTCAACCAGTTTGGATTCAACCTCATCCAGACTACCTTGATTGGCTGTGTAGACGGCGTCGTCGAAAGTATGTCCGCGACTTCTCTCGTCCGATCATGGCGTTTATGGATTGCAAAACAGTTCTTACTATCTGGCTTGGCGTAACATTAGCTTCTCAGCGCTCCATCGGACGCGGCTACGCAGCAGCTCTTATGTTCATACCAGCTCTGCTTGGTGCTATTTTAGTGCAGAAGCTGCCGTCCCATGACAAAGTTGGCTTGTTGTTCTCGTACTGGATTTCGAGTAAGCCTATCATCAGCCTCCCTTCTCTTCCGTCCGATCCGGCATGCTAATCTTATCGTGTAGTTTTCATGTTCACGCCCTTCGTCATTCTTCTTGGATGGGTCGGTTCTATTACTGCCGGACACACGAAGCGTACGTTCTTTCGTCGAATTCCGTCTCCGTATCCTTTGTGACTGACATGAAACGTTTCTTGTCCAGGCACGACCACGAACGCGATTATCCTCATTGCGTACGCTATCGGCAATGCAGTTGGTCCATTTATGTGGAAGAAACAATATCAGCCCCGGTATGTAGTTTTTGTCGTCGCGCCACATGATTCGGTGTTGAGGCTCGACGAATTTTAGGAACCACGTTCCGTGGACCGTGATTGCCGTCTGCATCGGGGTATGCGCGCTACTCATCCTGATTCTGCGTTTCATGCTCGATCGCGAGAACAAACGACGTGAGGCGGAGAAGGCGGAGGACTCTTATGACGATGTGTACCTAGCCCAGGAGAAGCAGGACGGAACCAAAGCGGAGAAACATGTAGACAGGGTGGGTATTCTTTTTTGTCAAGTTCCTGCATTTCATTATGCTGTGAATCTTCTGTAATGGTTGAGCTGACATTGGTTCCTAGGCTTTCCTTGATCTTACCGATATTCAGAATAGAGAATTCCGTTATGTGCTTTAGAGCTCAGGTTTCTTGTTCAGGTCTTGAAAATATTGTAACACTGGAGTGCAAACCCGTGCTTCGCACGGCGATGGGGGCTCGAAGGCCTTCTTTTCTTATCTTGTCAGTGCTTCGGGCTATCCATTGAGGTCAAAGTCTCATTTACTGCTATCGTAAAGTATACTACGTGCAAGCAATAGAAGGACAATGTTGCGAGAACGTGACAGCGGGTAAACGACGCGTCATTGAAACGCGCGTAGCTCAGTCAGGCCTGAGTCTGAACAACGACCTTGCCGTCCTCTATTACTCAATAATATAATACTTAGGTATTCACTTGGCGCCACTCGTCGCCAACCTGAAGAAAGGAGGAAAATGAAATATGAAAGGTTTAGCCCAGCGGGACGAAAAAATTTGCGCGTGGGGGGCCAAAAGGAGTTGTATGAACAAGGGAGGAAAGGAGGTTCGCAGAGAGAGAGGAGCGTGGAGACGTGAGAGAGGTAAAAGCTGAGTTCGGAGTAAAGGAAGGGCTGAGGATGGTCGTAAGAGGTTGTGAAGTTGTAATGATGTTTGGATGAATCTGGAAAACGAGGGACGATCAACATTAATGACGCGAACTAGTTGAACGTCGGAGCGAGAGAATGCGGTCGACGCGAAAAATAGAATAAATAGAGGTTGACGCCGAAGGCTGCAGACCGTCAAATGTCGAGAAAGGCGTCGAGACGACAGATGGGTAAAACCCCGAGGTTGTTCGCGCGACTAGGGCCGTTTGAACGGGAACGGAGGTGGGACGAAACCGGAGGAGAACGCGAACGAGCCGCGAGGAGAGTGTGCCGTTGAGACTGATGCCTAGACCGTCACAGAAATCAGAGAAAATGCGAGATGGTATGCCGTTAAGACAATGGCCTAGACCGACACGGTAAGAGATCTCCCTATGGAGTTACAAGACGAGAGCCTTTGCCAAGGGAAGAGGCTCGAAGTTCAAACCAAAAGCATAGGCCAACGAGAGCCGTATGAATGGCGAGGAGAAACGACGAGGTTGGATGTGACTGAAAGAAAACAAAGGACAAGAAAAGAGGTTGACAAAAGAAGTTGGCGCGGAATGGACAAAGGCGAGGTTGACAGATGTGTGCCAAAGCCGAATTGCGAGCCAGGATGAACAAATGAACAGTCGCCGATCCGCAAAAGATGAACGTAAGATTTGCCAGAGAGGAAAAGGCGAAATCGAAGAGATGCTAAAAGGCGAGACCAAAGACACGAGAAGGCCAGGGAAATGCGACATAATCCGATGTGCACGAGTTGACATAAGAACCAAAGGTGTTACCAAGAAGATCGCCCAAGGAAAGACGCGTAAAACGCGAAGAGCGAGGAAGACATGGATGCGAGAATGAAAGAGACGCGTCGTTGACAGTTGGTTGACAGTAATGGATCGGATCACGGAGACGAGATAAGATAAGATAACGCCAAAGTCGTCGAGCAGAAGTTCGTCGTGATGTTGGTGGTAGAGTCAAACTTGTAAGGAACCAGGCCGTGAGATCCTCGCCACGGGAAAAGAAGAGAGAGAAATCAGGAATAAGATTGAGAGAATGCCTAGCTCCAAACATGGTGTTGACTCTACAAAGGGCTACATACGTACGGAAAGTCCTTAAATAGAGTCGAAAGAAGGTTGACGAGAGGATGACAGGAAATATCTGAGTCGAGTACTGAATCGGGAATGGACTGACCCAGACCGAGGAGTTCATCACATCTCTCTAAGCCAACAGCGGTTAGATAGCTACCTTGCTACGTGCTCATGATGAAAAATATTGAATACTCTATACTAATATCTTTCTTTGGGAACACACGAACATACTCTCGGGAATGTTAATCTAAGTCCGGGAAATCGTAAATCTGCTCGTGAAAGTTTGGGCCAAAGAATTTATTGCCGGAGGAGGGAATACATTTACGGGAACACCACAAAGTACAGAAAAGTCCGTGGAGCACATAAAAATCTCAAGGGGAGACATCAATTCGTTATGATCCGGACTCGGCATTTCGGCCCGCGACAATCTGGCGCAAGCTCCATGCGCTAGATTTTGGTAGAATCCTTACGGGAAGTCATCCATTAGCATCATACAAGCTGACCTGATCTATCGCTCCATTTCTTCGGGGCGTCGGACGGGGCGCGTGGGGCGTTGAGGTGGCAAGGGAGGCGGCAGAGGAACGAGGGTGGGGTTAGGAGCGGGGGTGTCACAGTGACCGCGCTTGGTCAGCGTTAGGTCAGCGCACCGTCTTTCCGAGCGGGCGCAGCACCACCTTCTCCGATGGCCAGCACGACCTCAAGTTGAATTGACGAGCAAATCTTAACGCAACAATCCGAGAACATGTTGCCTGAAATGGACCGTATATGACCTTTTGGTGGAGGGCAAATTTTCCCGGAGACCTCGCTTCCGCTGCCGACTTTTTTTCCCGAGATTATTGCTTTCCCGAGGACTCACTGCCGCTTTCCCGAGGACTCACTGCCGCTTTCCCGAGATTCATTAGATAATTCCTCGTCTTTCAGGAATGGCAGCTTACCTCGTTTCGTGGCATTCACGAAGACCAATGTTACCACACAATCATTTGGAGCGTGCACTCTCGATGTATCATATCTTCTTGGAGGCCAAGTAGAAAATAGGTCGGTGTCGAAAGGATTGTCTATTTCATCTGAACACTCCCTGTCTCAGCACCAAAAACACCGAGGCAAACAAAGCCTGGCAAGAAAGCTATGGCCTGGAAGGAACGGGTTCCAGCCTCTGACCACGGCTAAGATTACTCGGCTTCAACTGCAGCTGGCAACGGGCGTATAATTTTTTTCTCTGCTTTCTCACATGCTTTACGAGTAGAAATGGGTATTGATGTGTCAAAACGACCACTTCATACGACAGTAGACCAGGCGAGCAGTAATTCAAGGTCCTTCGAAAACCGAGCGTGTCAAAGCCCACTTAGTACTCTGCAGCATCCAGCGAGTTGTGAATGACGGCGCGGCCACTGATCTTGCAATTAGGGGTAAGATAGAACTGGCCGAGGCTTGGCTATCGCGGCAGGTTTCAAGTGGGCGTTTCCCATATGGCGTTCGTCATTGGGCGTCCGAGCATCAGGAGAAGAGTGGCACTCGGAACTTCCATACATCATGGGAATAGCCTTGATCGAAACGTAGCATGCTGCTGTCGTTGTCCATTGGAATAAATGCCCGTATATTAGTAGCAAAGCACGACCTTGAAAGGCGCAAAAGAGCCTGGAGAAGTATTGTCAAGTCTAGCAGCAGACCGCTGAGCTCGACGAGAGCAAAAAAGACTTGATCACATTCGCCTCTGAGTAAGAGCAGCAGCGATTTGAGGCTGAGGGTTTGATATACACTCCGAGGAAACAAGCTCCCGCTCTTCTGGAGACAAGCTCCCGCATTTCTAGAGACTTTAAAAGAATTTGGAGTTGAGACAAAAGGCTCCTGTACGTAAATTGCGTATAGGAATTGAAATTGAGAAGCTGAAGCCCTTCGGACCTTGAGACAGTTGCGGTTTTTTCGTATTCAGAATTTTTTAGCTCTTCGACGGAAGTGAAAGAAGATAAAGTGGCATACCTCCAATTTGCGAATGTGTATCTAGGCTGCACAATCTAGCTTCAAGGTTTCAGCAAGGTTCTTTTGGAATGCGCTCGGTCAAATTTTGTAGCGGACCGTAGATTCGAGCTTCTAAAGCAATTTATTTATGAGGACGGAGATGAGCAATGAGTCCATTCACCCCAAATTCATCCCATTCCTTTCTCTGGACCTTCTTGATCGTTTGTCCAATGTCTCTGTCAAGCATCACAGATGAAGAAGATACCTTCGTCAAAACTTCATTCACTGCCGACGAGGAAACCTTCCTTGAAGCATACATTCCATTATGGCGAGCGAAGTATTACGCAGCGTCTTCTACAGCTCGGAAAGGCGAAAAGAAAGTCTGGGTTACGAAAGAGCCATACCCGAAGTTCATTACCAAATTTTATGCCGAAAATGACTTGAAGCCGCAAGAAAAGCAATTGCAAGGGGTGAGTCCTTCACACATTCTTAGCAATTGTGTCTCATGGATTTTACAGAAAATGTACCGTTGGTTTCTTAATCGAACGAAGGACGCAGAGAAGACTGCATCAAATCGTCATACGAAACCAGTGTCTGATCTGAAAAAGCCTCGCGCTATGCATGCCTTTCAAATTTTCACAGAAGAGAAGAAGGATGAGATTATGAAATTGCGTCAGGAGAAAACAAATACGACTTCACCAATGAACAATCTGTCCCCTTTCAAGGAAAGTTCCAAGGAACTTTGGGATGCCTTGAGTCCAGAAGCCAAAGACGAGTATTCGAGGAAGGCATCCGAGAAGAATGAGCTGATCAAGAGAGGTCCTACGGAACAAGATATCGAAAGGTGGCGTTTTTGAACTCTTCATTTATGAGGCCTAGTGAAACATCTGGGTCAATTAGGAATCAGGCCAACATCATTCGGAATACGGTGGCGGCCCTGAGTAACCTCGCTGGACATCACTGGTTGGGTCATGGCGATGTTGCGTTCTTCGTCATGGGTGCCCATCGGAAGAAGGAGGGCGAGCTCACGACGTTCTAGTCAGGTTCACTTCCGTTCCTTGGTGCAATCTATACTCACGATAATTCAGCGGGTCCGTATCAAACGACCCAAACTTTGCTTCCAAGGGTTTTCATCGAAGCGTCCCAAATTTTAAGGCTGATATAGGGGATCCTTTCAAGATATGGGCCGAAAGTGTCATACCGGGTATGTGCTCAAGCGATGTTGTCTGACTGGCTTTTGATTTCATGGCGCCAAGGGAAGCAAAAAGATCTTCCGTCGATGCAGAGTTCAACAGCCCATATGGAAACGCCAGACTCCTTCGTCCTAGGCTTTATCGAAGGATACCCAGTACTACCGGCATTGGACCTCGATAAAATCACCCCTCATGCAGCGAAAAACCTTCTTGAAAAATACATCGCTGCCGCATGGAGTCAGTCTTCATTTTCTGAATCTATATAGCACTTACCCATAAAGAATTCCAGGACGCTCGGCGGGGAAAAACCCTGAATCAGCCGTCCCTTGGAATTGTCTTGGAGAGTTGAATCGATACTGTATATTGAAGGATCCTGGCCCCTTCGCACGATTTGCGTCCCTGGATCCGGCATCTGTATCCACTGGTGACGCGTACTCAATTCTGAAGACGATACTGGTTGAACAACAGAGAGGGGCGCGGGCCTTACAATTCAAGTCCGACGACGAAGAGCAATCTGCTGAAGTTCCGCAAGTGGACAAAGTCGACTTTTCCCCCCCTAGACCTAAAGGTCAGCAGTAATTCGCATTTACTTGACACTTACTGAGGCGTCAGACAGCTTCATTGAGTGTGTTTGTCTTTGGTAGTATTCGGCTTTTTTGAAATGCGTTCAGTAGGCTCTTCCTTTTTGGGACTTCCGGTTTCACGTTCGACACCAGAGCCTACTGCAGACATGGTCGACTTTTCACCTCCTAGACCTAAAGGTCAGCAGTAATTCGCATTTGCTTGACACTTACTGAGGCGTCAGACAGCTTCATTGAGTGTGTTTGTCTTTGGCGGTATTCGGCTTTTTTGAAATGCGTTCAGTAGGCTCTTCCTTTTTGGGTCCTCCGGTTTCACGTCCTCCGGTTTCACGTTCGACACCAGAGTCTACTGTAGGCATGTCATTTGAGGGATGTCATCAGACGGCCTCTCCTTCTCAACAGCAGACGGCGCAGCTTGAAACGGACAATGAAAAGGAAGGCGAAGGAACTGCCGAAACGTGTCCTGAGCTGTATCAAAACCAGAGCGAAGCAGAGGACAATGGAGGGGCGTCTTTTCGAAAACGAAAAAAACCGGCCGAAGACAATGAAGCCGGGGAAGATCTGCAGCAAGGGAAGAAAAGACGTCAGGCCCCTCCATCCAAAGCAGCGAAAAAGTCAAGCCCAAAAAGCCAGAGTCGATCTGTTGCAGGCAAGAAGAAAAAACTGACCCAAGTTACAAACAGCGGATCCGTGATCAAGGCTACAAATGAATCGAACTCAGCTTCTAACGGCGGACAAAGGAAAGGTGCGGCCCAAGTCCTCCCGAAACGCGAACAAAGTGCCAGGTATGTCCAATCTCCTTTCTTACCTTTGGCGTACCCACATCCCCGCAGAATTCACGACAAGAAGTATAAGAACAAAGCTGTGACAATTCCAAGGCGTGCCAAGCGCGTTACAAAGTGACACGACTCGGATTCATTGCCCATGACGCGGCACTTCACATGCTTCACACAAT
>NHYE01000525.1:331-11576 GCA_002938385.1 Gymnopilus dilepis
ACTCAGAAGTTACCTGCCCGGCAACCTCCGGGCAGATAACTGGCAGATAACTACCCAGCCGAACCGCAGGTAAGCCCTTTCGGAAACCTTCCCTCAATTCCAGTCGTGCTTAGAGGGACCTGGTGCTTCCTCAACGTAGGGTTAGGTGATTGATCCGGGGGAATAGGAGTAAAGAAGGAAAAAGCAAAGCAAGACCTGCACCTACGACGATCTCGGTCTTTCGATGTAGTAGTCCCACTCAATTCTTAGTTTATTTAGCCAGTTTATTTAGTGAAAGGCACATGGGAGGCTTTGGCGGGCTGATGGCGGGCTGATGGCGGTAAATTTGCCGCATTGGTAAGCAACCCTGGCGCGAAACAAGTATATCGTAGAAATTCATGAAGACATCGAAATTGCTCGAGTTTTTTCATGAAGCTTGAGAAGGAAGATACACCGTCGGCTGTAATTTTTTTATCTGATTTTATAGGACCAATTCTCACTGACTGCCAAAGTTCAGCAAAGGCCTATCCAGGCTCAGCCGAACGGCAGTTAAAAATAGGCACGCTCACCACGCGCAACATGCACCTTCACTAAATAAACTACTAAATAAACTAAGAATTGAGTGGGACTACTAAGTGTGCCATAAATCAAGCAGTTCATTATAATTAGAATACCCATGCGAAGTTCGTCGCCTAATATTCTTTACTCTCTTTATGCTTATTTATATCCTAGGAATTATCACGTGGGGCATCTCCTAAATGAGAGACAAAGGAGTTCAAAGGAAGAGTGAAAGGAGCTCCTGCTTTGCCCTTCATCCGCACCTATGCTTCTCCAATCGACGGGATTTTTGTGCGTATTACCCCGAACCTTGAGATATGTTCTATACTCTCTACTCTGCCTTTCAGGAGTGCTGTTTTCCAGGCAGATCAGAGGGTGACGATCACTCCTGGGGCAGACATTGAGCTATTGAGCTTCGTCTGCCAGACGTCTGTCAGTATGCGGACCAGTGTCCTCATGACACATTTTGGACAGGCCGGAGGCAACAAAGAATCGTCTCAGACCATCATAGGATCCTTCACCACGAAATCCGTGAGCATACTTCCATTTGTCTCAACGACACTAACCCACGTCTAGCCGAAACACCTCATCGTCAATCTTCGACTCTTCAAGGGAGGCAGTTATACTCTTGAAACGCACGGCGGAAGGTGAGAGAAAATGCAGAACCCGCATTTCATTATCCTGACCCCACTATCATAATCCAGCATCATCCTGTACCTGACAGGTAAATTCATAGGTGAAGAGTTCGCCACTGGGTCTTCTGCCCTCTCATAAGTTACAGAACAAGACGACCTCGTAGACACGGGGATATCTATCGACTTTAAGCCTACCCTCAATGCATTGTAAGGCGCTTATATACTTCACTCCAAGCCTCCTAATATGTTCCATTCGCTGACAGAACGAATTCTAAAACGGCACCCTCAGTCCCATCCTTTTCAAAGCCAGATGAACCACCCAAGGTGTCACAACCTATCAGGAGGACAAGATCGAGTGCTCGCCTTGCCCAAGACACATCAAATTTGCCAGGTCGTCAATAAACGGAATCGGGTATTTCCTCGAACTATGTCTCGTTATGGCTGGGTCATGTAAAAGAGCATTTGCCATTCTATGTATACGTACATGCGACGTTGTAATTCATATACATTGTTCATTTCATTCTCAATCAATTGCCAGAAAACCAGGTAATGTATACGTATTGCTCATGATGAACGAAATGCAGAAATGCGTCGCGGGCACGTAGGGTTGAAAATAAGCATTATATAGCGGACTGATTACACTCTGAGCTTTCGTACGGGGTCCTTCGATAGTTCTCTAATTCTACGTGCCAAAGTTTCTCGATTTACCCACGAGGGATCGCCATTGCGATGGAACGTGAAATAGTATAAATCCTTGCCAAATTGTCGTCCTTCCCCGTAACTCAGAGGTTCCCAAGCAGGCTCTCGATCGGATTGCCTGCACCAGAACTTATGAGTATTGGTCATAAAATTTGTATGTCTGAAAACTGTATTGAGATGGAAAGCGGTACTGTCTGGTGGACGGGGAGGTTGATTCAAGGAAGTTGGCCCTTGAGAGCAGTACCAATGAAAGTACTCTTTCTTCCTATTGAGCCGACGGGTATGTCGATTTGCAGGAGCGTAAGGGGAGACTGATTCGGAGGACGCCTCCGTGGCCTTGCGCAAGGATTCTGATTAGTACTCTTGAGGAAATACGATGCTTATACACACCTGTCGAGGCAATATTGCCTCCTCGTCACGATCAGGATGGGCTAGTCCTACTCTGTTTCCAACGTTACTATTCGGGCCTGGCGACTGACAAGTCTCGGTGTTCGGGGTCGAATTTCTTTCACCCCTGCGTAGGCATCTGGGGGCAGACGCTGCGTAATTTAGAGGCAAAGGAATGGGGTTGCTGCGTTCTGATGTGAACGCTGTGGAGTTGATGGGCAAAAGAATGATAGTTCTGCGTCCCGACGCATATAGCTTGACTTCTAAGGCAAACTCATTGCTCCCAGGAGCGGCTTCCAAGTGTGTTGGTGGCATGGTCCAATCGAGGCGCAAGAGGAGACAAAGGATTATTCATCAAAAAAAATTGCCTCGGAATGTTGTGCTCGATCTTCATCAGCACCTCGAAAGGCACCTATGGAGGTCAAAGTTAGACGTTATTAGAGGTCTATTAGCGTGCCTCGAATTGATCAAGCCCGTTTCATTGCCCTTAATTTGGTCACATGGTGATTATCTTCGGGTCACCCGGGCCCTGTCGTCAGATCTTAAATAGGCTTAACGGGTCCTTGAGAACCTGACACTCCACTCTGCGACTCGACGCTGCACAATATGGCGTTGTATACAAATATATTCCTAACCAACACAGCTACGACTTATGTTTCGAAGTGGTCCTCAAGTAAGCGACAAGCAGTGGAAGCCCCAAAGTCTAGCGGCGTGGCCTTGCACCATAATGTTCGGGTTTCCTGTCTCAGTCAGGGACTTATCCTCTTGGTGGATATTAGCCGCGGACAGGGTCGTCTGGTCGACAGAAAGTTCATGATCATTCAAGCTAGCCATAAAAGGTTCTTTCACTTATGACTTGTTCCACTTTCCGTTCTTTAGTTGGCCTCTACTCAATCCGAGTCGCCTTCAGACAGCTATAAACTTTGGAGGGTAAGCCTACATTACATTCAGCGATGGATTCAATTCGCACGGAACCTCCTGCTAATTCGTGCACGTTCGCAGTTCCTCAGACCGTTTGAGGACGCAAATCGATGGTCGCCCAGTCCTCACTCGAGTGGTTGTACGCAGACCGCGCAATAGCCTTGCTTTCTCGTGAGTACTAGTAGGTCTCTCTTCCAGCTTTTCTGATCCCTTTCATCTCGACTCCTTTCAGTTGGTACTGCAACTTGCGTGTTATATGATCACAGTGTGTATTCTTCTTCATGATCATCAAGGCGAATCAATGTTGACACCGATACCACTTGCCTTAGTCACGACTTTAGACGAAGAAGTGAGCAGTAGTCGTCTACGCTCTGTGAACAAGAAAACTGACTAGTTATCTCAATTCTCAGATAGAATTAATCTGGGTACGTGGCTCGTCCATGGCCATGTGTATCCATAAATGTGCTGATGTTCGACGCAGAGAAAATTTCAGTGGTCGAAAGTGCATATGCTCTTCTTTGTCGTACGTCCAACTCACGGCTCATGAGTTGAAGCTCCAGTCAAAGCTCACGTCTCGACAGAGCAGATATGTCGGGGATGCAATGCAAATGTAGGCTGGTTTCATCGCTAACCAATTTCCAGCTTACGACTTGAACGGCTAGTTTCGGAGCTGCAAGTATGCTGTTGTTGGTCTTCTGCTGCATCATGGCCTGCTTTTGAACAATTCACTGTTTAGCTTCCGTGGGTCTTTACGCGACTAACACGAGCAAAGTGGGTCTTTCCTTCTCCTTGCACAGTATATTTTCTCAATTGAGCAGAAGTACGTTCTCGAGAGCGCGGGGTATTGCTTCTCCTGATTGCTTCATCTACAGTTGTATTGGCGAACTTCCAGTTATAGAGTTCACTGAAACTGATACTAAAGTTGTATCTCTCAGGTAAAGCCAATCTCGTCGTACTTGCTTGTCTGGGAAGTGTTGCAATGGCAGCCACGCAATGTAGGTCGCATGCGATCTACCGATTCCTCTAACTGATGGCTTATATCAACTTCAAAGCTATCATGATATATCGCATATCAGGGTTGTATGGCAATCAGCCATGGGCTGTTTGGCTGCCCTTTCTCACATTCGCAGCTCAGTGGATAGCTGTTGTTGCCATTTTCTCGCTTTCTCTAGCATCCAAAGTTTGTGAGTGACGTTACTGTTGGGTCAGCCACGTTCTTATTTTTTTTGAGACCTCGCCGGATCCGGGAATCCATACTCGCAAACCTCTTACCCCGGGTTATATGTCTTATGGATACCAATTGCGGGGTTCGAGCTACTTTTATTGAGCCTGACCTTCTTTGCAGCGGTCAGGCGCTATCGCGCTGTAAAAGGAATCAAATGGTCCAGGCTGCCATTAGACTCTGCCCGGGGTCACAGTCCGGCTTCTTTCACAGATATTCATTTTAGAGATAGCATGATATATCTGACGGTGTACGTGGCGAATGAAGCCTAACTCGTTTGCATACTAATTAAACATTCGCATAGATCATCTGGGATGTGTATCGGAAACATTGTTATAATGACAAGGACAGCTGTACGTCGCTCTCTTTCAATCTAGATCGTGATGGATAATAGAATTTGATGTAGGTCCTGACCCCTCGTCTACCCCTTTGTGTTGGCTTTTTCACTCCTTGCATCATTGGCTCACGTCTTATACTTAATCTGCGAGAGAATTATTACAAGCCTTTCTCAGAAGACAACGAGTAACTCAGATACTATTTCAATTTCCCGCTTTTCAATGATTGGGATTGCTACACTCGGACGCAGGGACCTCAGTGTTAGCACTGATGGTAGCACTTTGAATATATAGGGACTTATTCAATTTGCAGATGTATTCGCGACAAATTATGTAGATCCCCTTCCGTTATCCTAAGACTTCTCGCCTAGCTTGCAATAGCGATCATAGAACCTCTTAGTACGATTTCCTCGGTCAACTGCATCTAACAAGATGTCTTGCCAAATGCTCCCCAAACTCTGAATACCTTCCAAATCTTTGAGAGAGCCGAAAGGCAGAACGTGTAATCCGAGAGGTTCGCACTCCATGAAAATTGCTGCCACAGTGCCCCTTCCAGCTTTTTCATTGTCGATTCTCATCTTAGCCAGTTTATCCAAACTTTCTTCCCATATGTAGCCCATAGTTCTGGCCTTCGACTGCTCCAGAGCATGTACGATCGTAATGTTGAAAGCGACCTCCGGCCAAGATTTCACTACCTTCGGCTTCAAAGCGAGACGCATTCGTATGATATGAGAGTGACTTCGTTTGATATCTCTTGGAAGATCGAGCCCGTGAATGACCGCCCCAAGTAAAGTGAAAGCATGGTGTTTGACCCATTTCGACAGTAATGTGTCCATATCGCAAAGTGAAATATCATCGGCGACCTTCATACCAGCATCATTCGCCAAAGTGACATCATTGTAATGAGCGCGGTTATGCTCGCAAATGTCCCTATGGTTCTGAGTTTACGACGACGTGAGATGAAGCGTAGCAGTGGCGTTTGGAAACGCGTACCTCCCAGTGGGCCTTTTGGCAAGTCTTGGAGCAATACCTGAGGTGAAAGATGTCATACAGAATCACGTCAAAGGGGTGTACGAATACCTCACGCTACGGCATAAGCAAATTTTATCATACGCTGCGGAATTGCACAAGGGGTTACCACAGACAGTATAAACCGCCTGGCCCTTGAGAATGCGAGGGGTATGGGCGGAGCTCATGGCAATCTTTGGATACGTTGTGAAAGTCAAGGTGACGGTCACTCCTAAATTCACGACCCTCTCTCCGCTCTTTATGAAAATAAGTCAACAAAGAAGTCACCTTCCTTTGTTCCCTACCCTTCAGAATCTAGATCTTCGCTGTCGCATACACGTGACCTGGAAACCTCCCTGGATGGCTGTGTGGATATCAGGTCGGACAATAGGGCACGCGATTCGCGGAAATGGCGATGGGTAACGAGAGAGCTATGTCTATTGGGAACGGTGCGGCCAGTCAAAACGGCTTAAAATGAGGGTTCCAGACATGACCGTCAGTGAAAGTTTGGAGAGCAGTTCTTTCAGGATACTGTCGATGATAGACGCGCAAAACTCGCAAAAAACGACAATCAAGTCGGTGACGCGAAGGCTCTAGTTCCACTGAGTCACGGAAGATTGTAGGACCATCTGAAATTGAAGAACGATACAAGCATCGTTCGTGACTGTATATCACCGTAACAACACAGGACCCACTTGCATAGACACTACTTACTTGCCCAGTCATCACGTTCAACTGCTACTTCTCTGATGCATGTCATCATAATACAGCGCATTGCGTGTGGCTTTATCAAGGCGGTTTCGAGACAAAAGCAAGTCGTCGTTCGAAATCCAGAAGGAGCCGGATAGAGAGAGACAGATAGAGAGACAGAGAGACAGAGACAGAGACAGAGACAAGCCTACATATAGTGTCCTGAGTGCGGGTGACTGTATTCGTTGTTTGACCATTGACTCGGCTGCAAACAATGGGTCACGGGACGCGTCGAACTGCAATCCAGTAATTCGACTCTCACTGCTAAGAAGTGACGGAGTCAGTGAGGACTTTCGCATATTGAGTTGTGTACAATCCCTCGTATATTGGGCGATGGGAGCCAAATCAGAGCTGGTGGAGATACGACGACCGTGAAATGACAGATAAGGTGCGTAACGAATAAACGAAAACTCGCCCAAATTTCGTTACGTTTCACGCTTGCAAATATTGGGTGATAACAAAGAATGAATATTGGGATTGACTATAGAGTGGGACAGTAACGACTAGTACTTCAAGAAAACCACGGCGAAAGCGTCTTTCATGTATATCATTGCGGCTTCATAACAGGACATGATTTGGTAGTCATCCTTGCAGCCGTGCGGCAATCAGAATTCACCTGGGAGCTAATATCGATTAGTCTGTATGTCTCATTGGGCTACCAATAGCAATGAATGACTCCAAACCTGTTGACCTTGCCCCAAGCTCTCCAAGGCGAGGTGCCTTGTCTGCGAGTCTAGCTGACATTCAGCTGACGAGCTACAGATACATCAGATGAAAAGGCTTACTCAATGACGGCCTTCGGTATCACCGAGTCCCAATCCACAGCAGGTGTCAGCTGCAGACTCTTGCGAGCTTCTTTCGTAAGGCTGCTCAGGACGTCGGGTGTGTAGTAATTCAAGGGAACATTTCTTAACAAGGGTAGAACACCCTCTTCCGTCTCATAAACAGGTTCCCCTCCTTCTTTCTGAGGATCAAAGCGAGGTCGAGGGAAATTGCCTCTGGTTGGCACGACGCCTGAAGGATAACGCCACTGCAACGACAGCTTGTTCAACCGGTCCATGAAAGTTCGGACAGAAGCTCTTCTCCCCCGGATTGTAGTGATGCGCAGGCGGCGCGAACCGGGCGCCTCGGACTCATCACCGCTAAATGCATTGTAGGGTAGACTCTTCACTATTCCTAAGACATTCTCCATGCCAGGATGACCCAGCAGGCTGGTGCAAACCGTTGTGATGCGTTCTTTGCGCTGAAGACAGCCAGTTAGCTTGCAGAACTATACCCGGAACAATGCTTACCGTGCGTCTTCGGGCATAGGCAGCTTTCCTCGATTGCTCATTTTTCAGCAATCTAGTTGACGGCGTGTTGGTCCTAGATCCTCGGGGTGAAACTATGGATCGGTGAAACTCATTTTTCAGGTGAGAGGATACGTGGGATTGAAACGCAGCTAGGATCCTTTTCCTATTGTCCTGGCCGTATTGTGGGTAATGCCGCATGAAGCTCTTTGTGAAGATGTGACCGGCCCTTTCATTCCAGGATTTGGCAGCCTCCATGTACTCATCAGAACTGAGGGTCTTCCGGTCTAAGACGAGGATGAACTGGTGGCGAGTAGGTCCACTTTGAACATCCTTCGTACGAAAGTAGTGAATAACTTTCGAAGGTGCTGCAGACTGTAAATCTGGTGTTGTTCTGTGACCAACTTTCTTGCGTTTCATGAGGTATCGTACGTGTCCACGAATAGAGGCCTGATGTCGCATGGTGAACGACAAGGTGAACAGGAGGAAGATGAACGTACCAGGAAGACTTTATGTTCAGTACTCTTCGCTTTGGGCCCAAAGGTCCTGACGGGTACTTCTACTTCGTCGGCTGAATCACTGTCACGAGATATATGGCGTCTTTTTCCTTCGGAAATATTTCTCTCTTTCATATCGTGGAGTGCCATGATAAGCGTTGCAACATCCCGGCGCGTTGCCGGCTCCGCCTATCAGATAAAAACAAGTCTTCATGAGAGCGCACTCCATATCGAGGAAGTAAGTATACCTCGGCGCTATTCATGGTTGAATGCCAAAATGTATCCTAGTAATAGACATGAATTGCGTATCACAAATCCAAACTGTATGAGTACATACCAAAAGGGGATTGCCGAATTTGAGGGGAGCCACGACTTCGGGAGCCTTGGTAGACGTCACATTGTCATTCGTCTTCATAAATGGATCACCGAATGTAAGGCTAGGAACGCTGCTGGCAAACTGAAAATGTGGAGTCTTGGGAAGCGCTGACGAGGGAGGTAAAATAATGGCTCCATCGCAGCATCTCTTGACACCCTGATGAGGGCTGGCGGAATAATTAGTACTCGCGCTCGGCGAGCTACACGAGGGCAGATGAACGAAGTCATTGTCGACAAGCTGAAGGTCCATGCCTTCTGGGAACCGACTTTGAGGGACTACAGGAGAATTTAAGTCCGCCAAGACAAGCGCATTATCATCAGTAACTAAGTTGACTCCATCCACGGAAGATGTTCCGGAGCTCAAGATGATGCTGCTATGCTTGTCGACTTCGCCTTGAACACGTGTGCTGTCGGGTAAAAGTGGAAGAACGATCGAGTTGTCTTCAGCGAGGTTGGGGACCGAAGCGACTGTTGCTTGATTATCTTGGATGACAGTCACGCCGTTGATCGACAAGCTAAGCCAGTCCTTGTCCTCCATTCGCAAAGGTGCAGCGGGCGGTAGAGAGTCAAGAAGTTTCTTTTCTACCGTCAGTGGAGAAACAGTGTCAATGGTCACATCCATTCGCAAGGGCTTGTCCTCAATTTGCTCATTGGATGAGATTCGGAGGAAGCGTGAAGAGCCCGTGGGCAACTGCGTCAGCTCCATTTTGAAAGAGAGAAGGGGCGGCAAAACTACAGCATTATCGTCAGTCACAACGAGCTTGGGTACTTCACATGAAGCCACTTGGCCCAGCGCGCGGACGCTAGAACTGCTCGTATTGTTTCGTAAGGTGAAAGACCGTCGTTCGACGGCTGCAGGGATGCTAACGTCCGAGTTGCGGGATACGCCGTGCGCAAGTTGAGGTTCAAGAATCCGCAAATCATTTTGTGCTGCAAGGCTACTTGGGTAGTCTGACTTGAAGGTATCTGGCTTGTTGGGCACAGAGGAACTTTCGAACATAAGCACATCTCCCGAAGATTCGGCTGCAAGGCGGAGGTCAAGCGAAGGCTTGTCATCTGGAACTGGCAGGATGAGTACATCACCTAAATCTGCAATAGAGGGAGCAATAGTAGTCTGCGCCTTGTTCCGAACGTCGTAAGAGTCGAGTCGTGGAGAAGTGTTGCCAGATTTCAAGCAGGCTCCCACCGTGTCACATGAAACGGATGCTTCCATTGATGGGCATACAGAACCAATGTCATGCTGAAATTGTGACTCAGACATTGAAAGCGGGAGGGACGAAGGGACAAGAGTTTCAGTCATAACTGCAGGAGGACTTCGAAGAACGACATCATCCAAAGCCAAGCTGTCTTCTACCATACTTTGAGCAGCAGACGTGATAGTCGGGAGGCCCGCTGAGGCAAAGAGTTGAAAGGGGGGACGACTCGCTGTAAGTGGCAATGGGGGAAGGGCGAGGGGATCGTCTTCAATGACGACAGGTAGGCTGGCTTGATCGCCTATGAAGCTATCTCCTGACTTATTGCTGTGGGCGAAAGCGATAGCTGGGGAACTTTGATGAGCGAAGATATGGATTGGAGGGCTACATGCTGTAGGTATGAGTGGCGGAAGCACAAGGGAGTCATCTTCAGCTTTGACAACACGAGGAACGGCAGAATCATCTTCAGCTTTGACAACTTGAGGAACGGCAGGATCAGTGTCTTTGACCATGTTCTTGACATCAGATGGGTTTTCCGAGGATGTCACTGGCGGTGAGCAGAGCCAAGATGGCGGACTAGATGAAGAGGGCGAAAGTGTCGGACAGTTGATCCTTGTCGTAGTCGTAACATGCAAGGCGGCATCGTCAGAAGCCAAAATCACGATTGGAGCGGTGGACGACAAAGGTGAGGGAAGCAAAAGAGACTTATCCTGGGTTATGGTAACGGTCGAATCAACAGTATTATTGGAGATCAAGCACTCTTCCATCGCAAATTGTAAGTCTGAAGATACCGCTGGAGGAGTGAAGAGTTGGAATTGAGGAGCAGGCGCTGAAGGAGGAAGGGAAGGGAGTTCAATTGAATCATCCTCAGTCACAGTGACAACTACGGGACTAGCAGGAAGGGACACCAAGGTGCTTTCAGCCATGATGTCGTCAACATCAGAAAGACAATTCTCGGGGGTATCAGCTTCAGCCAAGCTAGTAAAAGAAGGCATGTAAGGTGCTGCGGCCGAGCACATTGGAGGAGTAAGTAGTCGGAACTGAGGACCAGACAGTAAAGGCGGGAGGGGTGGGACTTCAATTGAATTGTCCTCAGTCATAGTGACAACTAGGGAACTGCCAGAAGGATCGGACATCAAGGTTCCTTCCATCATGTCGTCAACATCAGATATACAGTTCTGGGGGGTAACATCTTCAGCTAAGTTAGCAATAGGAGGAATGGACAATGCGGCGGGGGAGCCCATTGGAGGAGAGAAGAGTCGGAACTGAGGACTCGGCGGTGAAAGGGGAAGGGGAGGAAGTTCAATCGAGTTGTCCTCAGTCACTGGAACAGGTATAGATTGATTAGGATCGGACACTTGAGTGCCTTCCATCATGTCGTCAACGTTAGATGAATG
>NHYE01000537.1:0-24862 GCA_002938385.1 Gymnopilus dilepis
GATGTGCTGGCACACTAGGCAAGGCATATCTCGGTCAATTCTTGCTCAATCCCTTATATTCCAACGGATCTCAACTCATACAGGCATATTCAAATGATTATTGAACAAATATTCTCGCTTTTCGGAGCGATGTGCTTCCAGCAAAGCGCAAGCGAGTGTACCGCTTTCTGGCATACTGCGCCGCTCGTACTACGGTCAAGGGCTGCAATCTCTGGTATTTCAGTAACCAGCAGTAATTAAAATATTTTAATGTTAAAATGAAAGCATTTGGGCAAGAATTGACCGAGATATGCCTTGCCTAGTGTGCCAGCACATCACTGATCTGGAGCCTCAAGCCCAATGTTGAATATCTTTTGAAATACTCACTCCTCTGGCTAAAATTTTTGAATTTATGCTTAAAATACTATCTTAAAGCTATCTAGGTCTTTAAGACATATCTGAGATGCTGAAAAGCGAAGAGATTCAGTCAACTTACACCTGGGGAGGAACTCTCTCTCAGTACCATTTCTTCCCCGGATTTCATTAATATTTTTACATATTCTTGTAGCCTACGTTCTACGCTACACGGTGCACTAAGAATCATGGTGATGGAGCACGAAATGCCCTTACAATCGTCCGTATAGTCCAGAGACCCAAAACCGGTGTCTATTTTTGCTTTTTGATCAAAACCGCCCGAGTGCCAACAATATTGCAAACAGCAGTAACGTGCTACTATACAAGTTATGATGGTAATTTACATTGCGTGCTGTGAAATGGTGTCGCTGGCTAGTCGTTAAATCTTGGCATCAGTCAAAGGCGTCTTGTCCTCCATCAGTCCCTTTTCCAGCATCTGTGGTCTTCTACTCTCTCTGGCTGCTACTAGAAGTTCTGCAATAGTGTATGCCGCAATAGCGAGAACGCAGTACGGAAAACTCTCCCCAGGAATGGACCACGGATTTGGAACGTCTATACGGTGACGGATCAGAGGCGACGAGAATTCATATCCAGCGTTATGACACGAGCCCAGGATGCCTTGGAGTACAAAAGTTTAGCCGCAGTTTGAGTCTACGAAGAGGGGGAAAGACTTACCATCAAGGTACGACTCGGCAGCCGCCGCTGGAAGGCGATAATTATGGCTGGAAACAGCACAGTTCATACATGACCCAAACGAGTCGATGTTTGCTTCTGTGCATAGGCAGTCAACTGTGGTACACGTCTGAGGGAAGTCGTGTTTAAGTATGAGAAAAATGAGGAAAGGTGAGCCTCGTACCTCTACCATTCTTGTCACAGGAGAGCAACTTGCCGCACAGGCGCCTGATACCGTGACGATCGTGTAGTTGACCATAGTCGTGAGCTCATACGTTGTCCCTGGCGCCGGTAATCCAAAGACGAGTACTGTCCGATCTACAAATTTAGCCTCATAGAAAGCAAAGAGAAAATTATGGCGTACCCTGCTTTAGAAAGGCAAAGGTCGTAATCACGAGAGCAATTCTGAGGAGCATCATTGGTAGATCAGGTCGTATCGATGCTAGGTGCTCTTTGCAAGACGGTCTAAGAGACGAGCTTCGCCCTGTCGCAACCCAGAGCAATAGACCACTGCCTGCTGCCTCGTCGAAAGAGGAGTAAAAATTCGACAGCACCCAAAATCGACCTTCCATGGTATATATATGATCCTCTATACTTCCCTGAATTTGTCTTTTCGTGCTCTCTCCGTGGCAGAGACTCGTGCTCGAAGGCAAATTCATCCGTCGAAATCCCCGGCCGAAGGACGCCCCGATGTCAAGGCCCAATCATGTGGGCTCTATTTATAGACGACCAAGCCAAGCACTGTCCGAGTTCAATCCGAGCTCACGTTGTGCAGTGCCCACGTAACCTGCTGACCGACGCGACTTCGAAGGAAGGCAGGTCGAATATGGCCATAAACCACATGATTTCTAACCTGAAGCGCCGGACTCACCGCATTTGTTTGAACCTGTTTTATTTTTAGGCTATTTTTGTCGTTCCTTTCCTACCTGAGGTGTAAACCAGAGGGACATTAAATAGCTGCAGTTGCCTTTGTCTAGGGAGTGAATAGAGAGGGAGTTCATAATTATCCAACTTAATTAGGTTAAAAGATCCTATATATTACATTAAAAGGTCGAAAGATGTCCCGTCACAACGGAGAGCACGTCTTGCTTCGTATATACTTTGAGGCCTAGAAAGGCTGGTGTATCATCTTCATTGTCGCCAGTTATGCTTATCTTGGCGGCAGGCACGGGTCCAGGAGAATTCTCTGCTTTATCTGCAGTGCCTTTATTTTCCGAACCTGAGCTGGACGTCAAATCATGCATCACCTGGAGCTTGCCTATGCCCGTCGAAATTGCAACATCATCCGAGTTTTCTTGCTTAGACGGTTTGACTCCCTTCGCTCTTTGTTCTAAAATCCCTTCTATTGAGGTGGGTATAAACCTGTTTTTCTCTCTAAATATGATTCAGTGCCTTACATCCCTTGTCTAAAATTGGCGAATACCTGGCATTGTAGTCTGGAAGGAAGAAATTAGCAACCCTAGAAGAGATGTAGCGACAACGATTCTCACTTTCTGCAATAGATCTCGACGCAGTTCTCTCAGTAAGAATGCGGGACAACTTTCTGTAATTTTGTTCCTCATCATTCTCTTCGAAATATCCCTATGTCAAGCAAAGCTGTCAGAAGATGTCGATTTTTGAGGTATTGCCTTGATACTTGCGGTCTCTCTTGTATAATAGCGATCGATCCTTGGCTAGAGTGAGATACTTAGGCATGTTATTTCAGTTTTTTGAGCAATTTACACGTACAAAGACAGTATACTCGCCAGCCTCGAGTGTCAGTCGGCAAGACACACTGCGCTGACCAAGAGCGCTGGTATACGACTCTCCGCAAGGACTTTCAGGCTGGCCCCGTTTGTACACAACCAATTCCAGACTAAAGAATAGACGGCCCTCGAGACCTTTAAAGTACCTAGTATCAACCTGGGAAAGGACAATTATCGTAGGAGACCGTTTGGAGACCGTGAAATTGACTACACCCGTCAATGCGGTCGGAGACGGCGAGCGAAAAAGGGGCTCACAGACGACTTCTCCATAGGTCCAAACATGGTCCATAGGCTTTGAAGGGATGATCAGCCAGTGCGAAGACATGATCCAACTAGAATCGAGTATCGTGGTACGCTGGATAAGCCACCATGTCTCTAGGAAATCAGCATCTTGAAAAAATTTGTGTTCAGCTGCTTGGCAGTAGGTAATAGATAAACTACTCACATTCCATTACAAATTCGCCATCATCACCAAGTTTGTGGTCTAGTTCCTTGAGTACTCCGTACCACTCCGGAGTCCATTCCTTGGAACCGTCAGACCATGGGCCGGTCCATTCAAAGCATCCCCAAGGATTCCTGATCACAACAAAGCGTTTTCCTCTACATTCCTTCACGCGAAGAACGCTATATGCGTGTCTGTCGATAAGCCCCCGTACATAAACTATTGATGTGTCTCCTCTTCTCGTCGTATCATGCAGGGGCAAGCCGACACCGAAGACATTTGTCGTCTCATTGGCGTGGAGAAGCTCTTCATTCCAAAATCGTTCGGCGTCGAGGATGTCCTGAGGGTATGTGAGAGAGGAGTTAGCAAAACCGACAAATGCGTACCGCGCTGGAGAAAACCTGGGAAACGCCTCTGACAAAAATTTAGTAATCGCGTCAGTAGGCGAAGAGTTGTCGTACCCAGTAAGATCTTCAACTGCATCGGACATCAAGCCTCCTGCGAGAGACATGTAGTCGCCATGTAACTTTGCATATGCCTTTTCAATCAAAGGGACCCATGTTTCGCCATCCGTCTCTGATCTTGCGAAATGCAGAGCTTTTCCTTTTCCTCTTGTTATTTCATTGTATAGCTCCTTGTCTTCAAGGCAAAGGACTTTCTCTTCATCAGTGAGCTCCTCAAATTTTGGAGAGGACAAGAACAGCTGACTATGAAAGGACACATTAGTAGTTCCAGCCCTTCATCGGTAACGCTATGCCTACTCGTCAATGATGACGTCCACCCAACGGTTATCTCTGAAGAATACAAACCCATAGACACCTACTTCTTCATCACGCTATATCCCGACAGAACGTTCATTATTTTCACATCACCTCGGTCCTGAATGCATCACATACCGCAACGCAGACTCTTTCTATCATTCCGGGTAAAGTAGCAAGAGCGGAGAGCCCAGAGAGGAACCAGCAATCACCCAAAGCTCCTTGAACGACGTCGCTTGATTTAGGTCCGTCTACAAAGAACTGAGGGTTTTCAAAGATCTCGGAGACTCGTTTGACGTTGCTGGGTATTGTTTCGCAGTCGCCAGGGCTTAGACCAAAGTAGCACCTTCTACTATCGTTTTCGATATCAAATTCGATGTCCCTGCAGTTTAGCATAAGAGAAGTCGTTGGTTAAATATAAGTCCGAGCTAATCACCGGAATTTTCGATTTCCTTTTCTACAGTCCTTGGTAATGCGTTCGACCTTGGCCTTACATCTCTTTAATGCTGAATCAAGTCCATCGGTCACAAGTAAGCCAATCTGTGCTGTAGGTAGAGGCGTAGATCTATCCGTTGCAGCAGCATTGTCGTCGTAAAGGAGAATTTCCCCAGCTTCAGGACGTTGTTCATGCTGAGCAGCCAGGAAACTCCCATTCTCGGAAGTGGAATTAGAGTCACTCTGAACGCAAGACGCAGATTGGCATAGGAGCTTCAACAAGTCCATTCGATAGTCTGAACAAGAAACTTTGACAGAGCCTTTTGAAATTTGAGTAGCAATGAGAGTCCCCAAGATGATGATCGTAACGAGGAGAGAAGTTATCTGGAACGCCCCGGGACGCCCAAAGACAATTGCAATGGTCACACCGTTTTGACCGACATATGCCGCCTCAACGCGTCATTCATCAAGGCGATGAAGTCTGATCAAAGATGACACGTAGTACAGGTAAAAGAATGGAACGGAAGGGGTGTAAAATTGGCTTCAAATCGCTATGCAACGGAAACCTCAAGAAAACGGCTCGTTATCCCGGCGTTTGAGCGCCCGTGACGGCACCCGAGGGTGCGAAGACCCTCGGCAGAAGTTCTACAGTGCAGAATCGGTGACGTCATTCAAAAATACATTTTGTGTAGAGTTACAGTAGTGAGAACGGAAAGCTGCCAAGTCCGTGTGTATGTGACTAGAGATACAAATAATGGTTTGGAGAAACGGACTATGCAATGCAGAAAGTGAAGAGAACAAGAAAATTGGGTGGAAATTTCAGGGGGTCGCCTTGTCGACATCGGGTTTTGGAGAGTCGTCCAGTTCGGTCCTCAGTCTACCAACAACGCTGGCAGGAACATCCTTGTGCGTGTACACTCTTAACCCAACAAATACCATGTTCGGATCATCATGAGGGACAGCCACTTTACCCTTCTCAGGCGAGGCGGGTGATGCACTATCGCTATCATCTGCGCTGCGAAGAGCTTGTCGAGCTGTCTTGGTAGCCTTCGCAGCGTTCTCGGTAGCACTTTCAGGCCCATTGGGATCTTCCAAAGCCACGTCTGGACGTGCAGGTGTAGAGGATTCGCTCTTGGTGGATGGCTCGATGGTTGAAGGGACAATCAGTGGCGAGATAGGAGTCTCAGATGCGGAGTCCTCCTTCGGAACTTCGGATTTGGGAGCGACCTTCTTACTGCTACTGACAACCACCTGATGAACGGTCGTCGTGGTTGTGGTGGTAGTTGTTGTGACGGTACCGTCTTCACTGACCTCCTCCACGACAGTCTTCTTGACAGAATCTTCCGCTTTCTTTTTCTTTTCATAAGCTTCAAGATCTTGTTTGATCAATGTCTCCAGGGTCGTCGGAAGGTATTTTGAATGATCCCTGACAGAGGTTATCAGTCAATGAGTCTGCCATTATTTCCGAACCTGGCTCACTCGGCTTTGAAGTCTGCGAAAGGTCGTCAATATCAGCCGTTCTAGAAGAATAGAAACAACCCTCACTTGAAGCAATAGACTGGCTCTTGGACCGTTCAGTCAGAATTCGTGACATCTTCCGTAGCATCCACTCATCAACGAACTCATTGTTCTGTGGAGCAAAAATAAGTCACTCCGGGTCATACTGAGGTACAACATACAAGATCTCACCTCGTTTCTATCGAGCGTTCGGTCAAGACGAACATAGACAGTATATGTCCCTGCTTCTAATTCAATTTCCAAATGTACACTTCGCAGGAAGAATTCGGAATGGGCCGACTCTGCTAAAGGCTCCTTTTCGCCTTCCTTGACGAGAGTGAAGTCCATTGTCCATGTTGCACGTCCCGCGACGTCGCGGTAATAGCGCGTGTCCAGTTGGGATAGGACAATGACGGCGTTTGTGCGTGCGGGAATTGTGAAGGTGACTGATGGATATCAGTAAGGCTACTCAGGAGAAAAAGGTACGAGACGACGGACATGATACGTCTCCATAAGACCAAGCTGCAGGCAGGGGAGGAGCAGTGACCTGAAGCCACTGAGAGGACATCATCCAGCTTGAGTCGAATAAGATAGTACGATCGATTTGGCCGAAGCATTCTAGCCAGTCAGAGTCTAAGGAAAAGCCAGTTAACAAACTCATCGGAACACGTATTGAGAATATTGAAAACATACACTCCATGACAAACTTTCCATCATCGCCGAATTGGTGGCCTAGAGCAGGCAGCGCCTCCAGCCACTCCTGTGTCCACTCCTTTGAGCCATCAGACCACCTGCCTGTCCACTCCGACTTGCCCCACGGGTTCCGAACGACGACAAACCTCTTCCCTTTGACTTCGACAGCACGCAAGACGGAGTAGGCATGGTTCCCGATAAGGCCTTGCACTTTGGTGTCAGAAACGCCGTTGCGGGTGCTGTCGAGGCCGTTGAATGAGCATCCGAAAAGCCGGTCTTTGTTGGCTCGGCTGAGTTCTTCGTCCCAGAACCTATCCGGATCTAGGATATCCTTGAGTCAGGACAAAGAGAAATTTCAGCAAGTAGGTCCCAAATGAACGCAATTGAGACCCCCACCTTACTCTGTAATACAGTCGAGACGCCACTGAGAAATTTCGCATTGAAGGTTAATGCTACATCCGCAGCAGCCAGCAGAACCTTATTCGACTCACCCAGTTAAATCTTCAATGGCGTCACACTCCTGTCCAGCACCCAGATGCGAAAAGTTCCCATGCAACTTCGCATACGCCTTCTCAATGAGAGGCACCCAAGTTTCGCCAGCCGTACCCGACTTCGCGAAGTATAGTGATTTGCCACCTTTCCTGGCGGATTTATTGTAGATTTCCTTATCAAAGTGGTATAGCTCTTGCTCGCTTGACTTGAGCTCTTCGTATTTAGGGACGCGAGTGTAGAGCATGCTATTTGGGAAGGCGGGGCGCGTTAGTCCAGGAAGTCAAGTTGAGGGCTGTTTGAATCGAGAAGACGTACTCGTCAATGATGACTGTGACCCATGAGTTATCTCTGAAGAAGATGAATCCATATACGCCCACTTGCTCGTCGCGCTACAGAAAGAAAGAAGAAAATACTCGGTCAGGTTTACTAGGTAAGAACATGTTGAAATTTACTCACAGCGACACAGAATTTCTCGACAAGTCCGGGCGCAGTGGACACTGTAGCTAGTGCAGACAAGAACCAACAATCACCCAACGCGCCCTGGATAATATCGTTCGAGTTTGCAGCGCCTCCTACGAAGAACTGGGGATTATCAAAGATTTGCGTAACGCGGTGCACGTCAGCAGGCTGATGATTCTCCCCAGGTTGAGTGAATAGTCCGTATAGGCATCTATTCCTGTCGTTCTCTATGTCGAATTCTATGTCTCTGCGGAGAAATGTAATCAGGACCGGGCTTCTAAGTAGTGAAGGCCATTGTAACACACCTGAATTTCCGATTCTTCGCCCGACAGTCTTTTGCTATGCGGTCTACCTTCTTCTTGCAATCCTCGATAGCTTTCTCTAACTCCTTCGTTACAAGTAGCCCCGGATCTTGCTTGACAAAGGATACAGTATCCGGTGCCGTGGTTGTCGTCGCTTCGACAGTCTTCACCACAGTCGTCGCCATTCACGTAATAATCGCTGTTATCAATATGCTTTCCGAGAGGGTGTATCGGGGCTAAGTGGGATGGGTTTGCAAGTGCCAAAAGCAAGATATAGTCGCTCCCGACGGTGCTTGACGTTGGAGCTTATATACTCGGCGAAGACAATGTCGGAAAGAAAGGAGGGTGAGGAGGGGCGTAACGCGGGCTGTGAAAGAAGTCTTAATTAGAACGCGAGATTGTGCTTGGAAGGCCGATGCACAGCCATTGGATGTCATGGGCATGGGAACGGAATGAAAGAACAAGCTTTGGGCGCTACGCCCGAGAGTCCTGCCGCGATCCCAGGTCGCTTATTTTTACACAGGTTCTGACCCCAGGAGCAAGAATCATGATATGGTGATTGGATGACTCACATTGTTCGACAGCTAGCACCCTCGAAACATAGCGTAATCCCTCCAGGAGTAAATGCTCAGGACAAGGTTGCGCCTCATGGCCTCTTCGGAGGTAAAGAGGCTTGAACGAATGTCACCATCCCTGCCCTTCCCGATGGATGTGGAGAAATCCTGAGGAACGTGTTGAGTAACGAGGACGCGGTGACTCGGCCTGGTGGAGTTGCTTGCGGTCAGCACGGGTGATGACGAGCGAAAGACTCGGGATGACTTACGACCTGCCTGACATACCGAAGGTTCACGTATTGGCAGAGCATACTGGCTGGGTGTCGTTTGACAGCCAGTCAGCAGCCTTAATGCTCAAAACATCACAATGAATTAAAGCCTAGGGACAAGGAACCATAGAAGTCTAAAGCTTGTCTAAAGCTGCGGTCGATTCTCATTAGCGTATGCCAATCTTATGCCTGCCAACATTCGTACCCACATAGACGCTCTGTTGGAATATGCAAGCTAATCCGTATTTAGTAATAGCTTACATAACGCGTAGCTTACGTTCGTCTCGCCGTAGTTACTACCTCTCATCCGTTTGCCTACGAGCTCACCAGGCCAAACGTGAATATACCCCGTCCTCTGCCTTTCTTTCGTGCTCCCCGGCAGTCCTTACACTTTTTTTCTAACACAAACGGATCTCCCGTCGCCGGATCACCGCGACTGTCACCGCACATTAACGGCACCCTCTCACGGCCTCTGTCATTACGACACACCGGAATTCTTCACGGTCACTGCTTGGACGCACACCGGAATCGTCGTCTCACGGCCTCTACCTCGCGTTGGTACACCGGAATAGCTTGCGAGNGCTCGACAGCCTTTTGGGCGTTGGAAGCTCTTTTCCTTCGACAACTTTTCAAATTTCAAGCATCGAGTTGGAAGTGGTTGTTCGTGGGGTGAAGTGAGGTCGGTCCGTCGGAAAATTTTCGTTGAACGAAATTCGATCCTTCGCAGCACGTGATTTCATGGCAATGTTCGCGAAATTGAATTTTTGAACGTTACAACGTTGATATCTAGTCTTTCAGTCAAACTGTCGCGTCATGACCGTCAGTCAAGAGCCAACACCCAGACGCTCCAATGCATTGCCAGCTAAGTAGCAGTGCTCTCTAATACCAATTTTCTGTCAACAAGAACCGTATCGCCTACCCACTGGAGGGTGTCAGTGCTTGGTCAGTGCTCGCCATATCTCCCTCACTTTGCCTACCTCTGATACTTCTTATAGCTGTGATTGATGACCTGCATCGCTTGATTCGCCGTTAGCATCAGGTTCATCATCAGGATGTCGGCCAATAGAAGGGTCGGTCCCCGGGACGGCATGGCAAAACACTCTGACTTTGTTAGCAGGGAACGAACTCGGGATACTTAGCGTGCAACTGGCTGATGAGCAAAAAGGAACGAAGATAGTGATCTTGAGGTAAGTCCCCACAGTCTGTCGGCTGCAACCATCAGCCACGACGATCTAAACATTCTTGTTGGCAGTCTCAGGCTAGTATGTACCTCCTTTTCCTCGGAGTATGAGTACGACGATGACGAGCAGCATCGTATCAGGGCAATGTTCTCACTGGTCAGTGCAGACATATACATATCTATGAGGAGTTGGACTGAATTCACTATCCCGGCGTAGTCAGAGTCACTGCCTGGCATAAGCAACTGAGATTCTTCCCAGCACATGACCGATTGCTGTTGCGTGAACTGTCGCTGCTTTCATGGAATTGTCGTGTTCACACACATCGAGGTTACGATCGTCCATCAGTCAGTTTTGAATCTTTCTCAACAATTATTCGCCACGAGGCAGTTCATCCATTCATCTTTGTTATTTTGAGCGTGGCAGACAGGCTGCAGCTCAGATACTTTAAGACTCAAGTTTGGGTGGTAAGCAATAAACATCCTTCTTTGCTTCTTTTGCCTGAGCCACTTTGAAGGGAACCCTTCCTCTAGATGTTCGACAAAAGCAGAAATGTGGTGGTAACCGGAGGAACATTCACGCAGGTGGTGGGCAGGGAGAATGGTAAGCAATTCGCCATTTCCCGCAGTTTCGGGCCGTCCATCCTGCCAAAATCTTTATCGACCTTATTGCAGACTCCTTTCGTCTTCTCCAAGAAGCTGTATCTCCTGCGGCATTTCACGATTCTGGTGCTCGGTATGACGCTCCGAAGTGCTATCCGAACACACGACTGGCCGTCCTCGAAAGGATCAGACGTTGGGTGAAAGGCCTCGACGCGGGAACAAGAGATACGTCTGTCATGTGGCTGCACGGTCCAGCAGGAGCAGGTAAATCGGCGATTGCGCAGACGATTGCAGAGGCTTTCTCAGACGAAGGAGAGATCCTCGCAAGCTACTTCTTCTCCAGGCTTGATCCAACACGAAATCATGCCAGATCGCTCATCGCGACCATCGCATATCAGATTTGTATCCATTTTCCTACCGTTCGGAGCACTGTCGAGGGCACCATTCGCGCCGATCCTCTCCTCCTCACACGCTCTATGTCGACTCAGATGCTACATCTTATAGTGCACCCATTGGAAGAGTTAGTCGTTTCTGGGTACTTTTTGGATTCCAAAAGCAGACGCTTGATCGTGATCGACGGACTGGATGAGTGTAATAGAAGGAATGGCCAAAAGGATGTCCTTCACAGCATCGCGGATACGCTGCAAAACATTCATTTGCCTTTGAAAATTCTGATCGCCAGTCGTCCCGAGCACGATATTGTTCATGCATTCAGCTCTGGATACTTTCTGGCCAGCTCAACGCGTCTTGCTTTAGACGACCAATACAAGCCCTCGGCTGACATCGAGCTATTCCTGCGCGGCAAATTCTCAGAGATCAAGTCCAATCACCCGATCAAGCAGCACATTCCGCTCGACTGGCCCACAGATGAAGCCGTCAATTTTTTGGTCGATAAATCCTCAGGGCAGTTTATTTACGCGTCGACGATCTCACGATTCATAGAATCTGCCAGGCACTCACCCTTGAGTCGCCTTGAGATTGTACTTGGGATACGACCCAGCGAGAAAGGGCAGAAGATGCCATTTGGAGAATTGGACGCCTTATATCATCACATCTTTGGTTCGGTCGAGGATACTCAGGCAGTATTGAAGCTCCTGGCTGTCGTCATTCTCTGGGAGTTGACTCAGGTCGACCAACTCGAATCTCTGCTTGGTCTGAGCCCAGGAAGTACCCAATTGCTGTTGTGTGATATTCAATCCCTTTGCTTCGTCGAATATTCGTTTCGAGGGGCACATGTCAGATTATATCATGCTTCGCTGCATGATTTTCTTCTAGATGGACTACGCTCGAAAGGACTACACATCAAGGTACCTTTGGCTCATGCTCGACTCATAGAGCATGCATTTCAATTCATTGAAAGTAGAGTAAATTATCTCTGCTTCGCCACAGTGACAGACTGACACCCACACTAATAGGTGCAGACTTTGTCCGTGATGCTTGCTTTTGCGGCGTTTTTTTTTGGGAGGCAACAAAGCACATTCACGAAGCTTTCCCTACTCGTAGTCTCTATCAAATTCTCAAGCATGCAAGCCCCCTTAGTCAGGCGCCTGGTTATTATTATGACCGTCGTGCCGCAGATGTAATATTCTTCCTATGGGCCCTGCAACGATCGGTATGTTTATTTTCATTGGAATAAGTAGGAAGTTGACAAACCTTTCCGCATGCAACCCGCAGGCCCTTCCTTGGGCAGAAGAAGTATATCGACATCACATTCAGTCACTTCATGACTACGTGAAAAAGCAGCTCGGCGACTACTTCTCAGACCCCCACATTACTTGCATGATTCTTCTCTCCACCAGGGAAGAAACTTCCTTAGTGTTTGACAGGGATAGTCCCCGGCATTTAAGATTCTGGCTCCAATGGCTTTCTCAACCTCGAAAAACAGACAGCGCAGAAACGCTCCGCTCAAAGTCACTCCTACACCTCGCTGTTTCGCTCAGAACACCAGACACGGCAACTATGTCAGCAATTCTGAATGATCGTGCGGACCTGGGTGGATATGCGATTGATCACGACAGAATGAGGGTCGCCGCATTGTACCTCCTCAAGCTAATCCAGAAGTATTCGAGGGTATGCAGTGTCTGGAAAATCCCTTCACTTCCATTCCACACTTTCATGTTCAAACGCTTGCCGTTTCGCATCATTCTCAACAAAATGCGGACACACCGTCCTTGGAAATGGCGAAAAATGCCATCAACCACGAGAGGGGCCAAGACATCAGGCAGCAGCAGAATAAAGACGAGCTCAAACCCGGCTCACCATAGCTATGCTTTCTTTCTGCAGGAGCGGGACTCGACGGTCAAGACGGCCATCAAGGCGGCGTGCATGTGCATGGTGACCACGCACTTTCTGCTCGTATTACTACCAGACCTCGACTATTCTGCTGAACTTGTCGATTTCCTGCGCAGTCCGACATGTAAATTTACGTTACAACTGCTAGGACGACGAGTCGCAAGAAAAGCGAAGAAAGTCATCAATGAGCATCTTCGAAGAGTAGAGCGTGTCGACGGTGAAAGGTCTGGAAGCTCAGTTTATTCCGACAGCACTTGGAACGTCAGCTATATGACCCAACGTCAAGGGATAAGGTCGACCCACTGATCCTGCAAGATTTCAATCTGTAAATTGGATTGTAGAAGCCGACATGCGCGCTTGGGGATGGTCACTCTGGCATTTTTGGGTGCACAGTACAGAAATCCTTGTATTCAGATATCCGTGATATTAACGTGACATGTTCGCCAGTGTATAGTATAGTTCGAACGAGTAATAAAAAAGTTGGAGATTCAAAAAATGTTGATGCAAAACGCACACCTCAATAGGATGATAGACTTACAGTACACCTCGTCCCTTCTCTCCCGTATCCCCCGGCGTAGAAAATCCGCACAGAACCCCGCCAAGGACAAGTCAAGCAGCCAAGTAATCAAACAAGTGTACTTACATACGCCAAGTGTACGTCCGACCAATTGGGTCATGAATTTATATTCACGTTAGCGCTACTAGCGCTACTAGCGCTGATGCCGGTGCTGGCGCCACCACCTGAAATCATACCACCACCAAGCAAGCCGCCGTGAATACAGCTACTAGTAGTAGTAGTAATACATCGGATATGCATCATACCGCACCCAGACAGAGAGAGAGAAAAACAGACAGATAGACAGAGAGAGAAAAAAACAGAGAGAGCGTAACCAGAATGGAACAACATCAGAACGAGCGACGTCAACTATGTAGCACTAAGAAGAGAAGAAGTGAAAGAAGGAAGAGGAACTACACTATAAACAGAGTGTGAGAGGGAGAAAGTAAGAGACAGAGCCAGGAGCGTAAAGAACAGAAAAAAAGGAAAAAGAAAGAAAAAGCAAAGCAAAGTCCGCGCATATGTATGTATCGCAGGTCGCCGGGTGACCGCGCCCGTGACGCGTGACCTGGGTACCGGCCCTTTTGGCTGGGGGGGTTACCCGCGCTGTGACGTCGCCGTCACGTCCGCTCCTCGCTGGTTACCTCGCTGTCCGAGCCGTCTCAGACGCGCCTCCGCCCCTCGTTCGCGGCCTCTCGTCCTGTCTACGCTCCAGCCACCACTCTATGCTCCATCCACCACCGTCATCGCCCTCCTCCCTGTAGCCCTATGCTCCCTATGCTCCCTGGGGTGCCCCAGCCACTCTCCTCCCAGTCTGTCTGCATGTCTCTCTGCTACGCCATTCCGCCTTAGATACCCTTTGTGCTATTGTACCCCTGTACTGCTCTCTTGACAAAATCAATGCCTTACACAATGCCTTTGCCTTCACGGAATGGTGCATGAGTGAGGAAGTTCATGCGCCTCCAAGCAATGCTCCCAAAGCTAGAGCAATGGGTAAGTAGTACAGACCTCAGTCGAGAGGCTTGAACGAGGTCTCAAACAAAGGCTCTAACGAGGTTTAAGTATACAAGGTGCTCCCGAACAAGGGCTCAAACAAAGGCTCGACCGAGGTTGAGATATACAAAAACTTCCCGAACAAGGGCTCGAATAAAGGCTCGAACGAGGTTGAACATATGCGAAAACTTCCCGAACGAAGGCTTGAACGAGATTGAACAACAAAACCCCCGAACGCGACACACCCTCGCTCCCCTCGATCAAGGCTCATCCAGATTAAGGTTCGTTCGTTACCTTCTTTTCCTGTAATATAATCTCTGAATTGTCCACTCAGGACCTGACTCAAGGGTGCTGACCATGAAGTTCAGACGGTGTTTGGATTCACGTTATAGCTGACAATTGACGGCATCCCGATCGAGGATGTCCCATACGTGGTGCCAAAAAAATCAACCACGAATGAGCGATAGTCAGCAGTAGCCCTAGTTGCAGCGGCACAGAGGTATGTCTAAGACTCCTTCTTGGATTATAACCTCTATCACTCTTCCTCAATGCCCCTCCCTCGTGCAGTTCCATACAATGAGGCTGATCTTAAAAACAAGTATTCTCTCTTTTCTTCTTACCTGATAGTACGTGACAACTGAGTCTTTTCTTAGGAAGAAATCCGACCTAGCTGATTTGATCTACCGCCAAATTGACAAATGGCCAGAGCGTTCATTCAATGTGTCGAAGACGAATATCACTAAGATGAAGGCAATACTACTCGACCCGTCTTGTGGATTCACGAAGGAGATTCAACCCGAAATGCCAACGCTGCAAATTGACCAAGCTGAGAGTCCACTTTCGTCCCTCCCTTCCACTCCCCCAAATCAGTCTCACCGTGACGAGTCTGCGATGCCCAGCGCACACAATGTTGGAAAGGGCAAAGGGATTGAGGATAATGAGAGGTCCCTTGTAGCAGGCGGTCATTCAGAAGAGGAAAGAGACAAGGTATAGTCTGATTCCTACACTGCGTGTTTAGATTGTCAGACTGATGTCAGATTTTTAGCCAGTTCTCATTGTCTGTCTCTTTGTCGATGATCAGCGTTGCTACCCAGTCTCTAAGTCGGTCATCCAAGTGACACTGGAATTCTTTGAGAATGAGGACGGAAACCTTTGCGTCTCAACCGAGGAGGTGGTCGCAGCACTTCAGAATAGTTTGTCTGCAGTGACTGGTATGTTCGCAGATGTCTGGTTTTTCTCTATACGTCACTCATCAATCATAGGCAATGCCAAACTCTCTTGCCCTTTCCCAGACGATCAGACCTATAAGCAGTACTTTGCAGAGGTCCGGAATTCAATCGCCGACTGTTCAAAATTCCAACCGGGCTTCCTTGTCGTTCCAAATTCTCTTCGGCTTTTCATTCAAATCAATCCTGTTCGTATATTCCTTGTTACCATGATTTTACTTGATCACAATTCATCTGATTCAGATCGAGCAAAACTCCAGCACTCACTCAGGCATAAACAAGAATGCGGATACCTCTTCATCACCATCCGGCAGAAAGATTCAGAGACAGTCAGGAAATGAGACAACCATCAGCTGGTTGAAGAACCAAGCTGAGTCAAAAGACGATTTTTTGTTCTTCAAGCAATCAAAGAACCGTCCTCTCCAAAATCCAGAGATTGTTAGGGTTTGGAAATTCGTCGATAATTTCTACAGGAATTATTATCATGCGAAAGGTGCTGGGGTGAGTTGTCTTCTTATGAAGGTTTCCAGATTTTGATCACTAGTATTTAAGGGCTTTCGTGTCACGCAAAAGGACATTCATGCGGCTCTTGACGTCCATGAAACATGGCTCAATGAATGCCTGGCGGCTGCACGACGAGTTAGCCTGTATGGTCCAGATGGGATTTACAGAGCTGATGAGGTCGTTAAAGAGCTTTCCATCACGCGTAAGCCACCCTTAGGGCGCAACAAGCTCATGGAGTTTCTAGAAAAGTGGGAACAGAGCCACCCGCAGAGTGATTGAAAAGTCTGACAGATTTCGAAATAACCGTCTGTATAGCATAATTTATTCAATGAAGCAATTGACCCTAGTCATGATGTTTGCGCTTCCTGTCCGAAAGTGCCATTTTTCCTTTCCCTTTAGCTATGTCTACCTTCGTCTGGCAACTTGTAGTAAGTTCCTCAAGTCGCAAATCCTATACAAAGATGACGTACCCAAGTGGAATGACTCGTAGAAGCCTTCTTTTTGGCCTCGTTCTTGAAAGGTTTGATATTGGAAGGCAAATACCGAGCTGGAACCCAGATAGCAATTTCTGTGGAAGCTTGGGGAAGGCGACGAATTGCATCAGCATCAACAGGTCCTCCCAGCAAACTGATGAGATTAGTAGCTGTGAACGTTATGCGAGCCCATTGGCCAGACTTTCGAACCCGATCTTGAATTTTAATCTCTATCGCAGGTACGGATTTCACGGCATCCGAAAATACCCTGGACGAGCTTTCATAGTTGAAATCATTCTTGGCGCAAGTGTGGAGGTTAGCAAATTTGGTAAGTTAGCGTCGACTTCACGCACCGACATCAACATATGGACAAAAACTCCTTCCCAGAGATTATTAGCCAGATTTTTTGTAAGGACCTCACAGGTCCGCCACCCAAGTCGATTAGCACAAAATTCACCAATGTCCTTGATATTTGGTTCTTTGCGGACCCAAGATTTCTTGACTGCCTGTGGATCGACTGCCTGTTGTGTATTGTCAGACCATGAGGTCGTAGGATTCACGTAGAGCTGAAGGACGTCGAAGTCAATCCAATCTTTATTAAGCGAATCAGCAAGCTTCGGGTTTCTGCACGGAAGGTATCCATGCTTATTAGAGCGTAGCTCGTCACAGACGTCCATGTACCATTGGTTGAGGAACCGGGTCCACTTGATATCTTCGAGCATGCACACTGCATGATAGAGGGAATCGCCAAAACCGCATCGTGCCAGGCCAACTGCTATTTCAATTCCGCAATTCTCTATACCCCGGGAGTAGTCGCCTCCAGCCATGAGTGCAATTAATATGAAGCCGCCGCGACCAAACCCCAGGGCAGGATCCTCACGGATAGTCGCTGTGGAATAATACATATACTTCATCGTCTCACCCGGGATGCTGATTGCAGATTGAGACAATAGGCCGGAATGCTCAGGATAAGCAGAATGCACTGCACCTTCGAAGGACCTCAACATCTCCAAATGCGAATACATCACTGTCATCGGTCATGATGATGTCAATGACTCGAAGCTCGTAGAGCCTCGCAAGTTCTGCTTCAGCCTCACCAGGAGCCTAAATTGTCTTTGAGAATCTAAGTTTACAAGGTAATGGGGAAGAAGTACCTGATGAAGATGAAAGCCGAACATCTCAATAACCATATTACAGACGTCATCCCACCACGGTTCCTTCTTCAGGTTGATTTCCTTACCACATTTGAAAACAGGGCGTTTGGGACCGTCTTTACAAGGACCGGGGCATCCAATATGTTTGGCTAACTTGGACATCTTATAGAAAAGGATTTGCAAAGGGCCACCAGCGCAGTGCGAATATAGACGCGCAGCGTTAGCGCCTGCAATGCATTGATCCATCAAAATGCTTTCAAGTCTACAATCAGATTGATGTCTTTAAAATAAAGCAGAGAGCCGTTACCTAAAATCGATCCCAATCCGAGGTATTTCGCTGTCACTTTTATTTTGATGACAGAATCCCAAAATATCTGCCATTTCCGAGAGCTTACGCTCTTGACCTGTGTGTTCAATGACCTGCACAGCATTCAATGGATCAGACTGCAATCTTGGACTTGAGAAAAGGCTCACTTTCCAGAGCCCAGGAATCCCCATAATGAAAGGTGGGTGATAGACCGTGGTGGTTGGAAGGGAGCCGTAGAATTGCGGGCGGTTCATAGGTTTGACCTGCTCTGAAACCTCCAGACTTTAGCCGCAAGCGGCAAGTGGGTCAGTCCTATTACTGTCTTTGGAAAGACGCGACGCGACGCGTCTGATCATCTGACTCCAATTGACAATCACGCCGCTCGTAGGTTTGCTGCCAGTTCTTTGTTTGAGTATTTGATACCACATATTGCTGTAATGTACTGTATCCTACGTACATGATGCTATTCCCGAATCCTTTAATTGATATTGTGGGTCAAGAAGGCGCCCTCAACATCAGCCAAGGCAGTTGATTCCGTGTCAACAGAGTACACTGGCGTTTGTGGTGTTCAAAGACATGCCGAATGTCCCTACGAGTTAGAGATCGATGTCACGGAGCAGCAGCATTCAAGCTCTGTGGAGATGCGCCAAGGAATGATCATGTGGAGGGGCGGTGCTCTGGTAATGCGAAATTTCGAAGAGGGCGTATATGAGCTGCAATGGCCCTGACCTTGGTCCCTCAATAGGCAGAGTGAGCGTTGAGCGAGAAGAGGATGGGCGCATGTTGAGATGATGAGCACATGTGGAGATGATGGGTGCTGGAAAAGAGGCAAGTCGGATGTCTTGTTGCTTGAGAAATGAAAACTACCCGTGGTATAGATGGGATTGATGACGATGAGCTGCTAGGATTGGAGCTGAGGTAGAAGGGTGGGGGTCAGGGTGAGGGAAGGTTTCGAAGGCAGCGGGCAGCAGCAGCAGGGCTACGAGGCTTGAAAGCAGCGGTAAGCGATATCTGGAAATTAAACAGTCAGTGTTCGTATGCACGAGGAGAGGCAGCAGCAAAAGCGCAGCGGGCATTGCTAGGGCTCGCTCTGTTGCTCATTCGACAACCCTGCCCCGGGTGTGAGGCACAAGTGGCCAAACGAGCAACAGAGGTCGTCGGGCGGAAGGTGGAGGCAGGGTGGAAAAGGAAACTCACCGCGTCATTCAAAAATACTCATGTCTGCTCTATCGGCCCAGAGAGCCCTCTGGATGCCACGAGATGGGAGGGAGAAAGGCGGCGCACATAGAAAGAGGCAGGGACAGAGCCATAGATGGTCGTGGTGGTTGTGGTGGAAGAAAAGGCGGGCAGCGTGGTGGGTGAGCGCAGACTTGAGAGGCAAGCAACCACCTCCGACTCGCGCTTCAACGCAAGGGAGGTGGAAGTGGAACGATTGAGGGTGAGCCGAGTCCTGCTCATCTGGAGGAAAGAGGGCGCGTAGGTAGCCACAGGTCGTTGTAGCGCGAATAGCAATAGACAATAGATCCTAGAAAATACAAGAAACTTATGTTAGCATGATGCACGTAAAAGGAAGAGAATAAAACAAGGGACGTACACGCGCATTTCATGCGTGCACAGCCAGGCTTCCCTTACGAAAGTCCCCAATCCCCCTTTTCACAGTCCTAGACCCAGCCTTTGACGAAGCCCACAGTCTTGCATGAGGGAAGGGCTAAATACACGAGACGCGAGGAAGGATAAAGCGAGGAAGGTGGAGGAGCAGAAGGTGGTTTAACGGTCCGGACTCCGGGCGAATGCTGGTCTTTCAAACGTGCCAGCATTTCGCCCGGAGTCCGGACCGTTTCTTTGGCAGTGGCCGCCTTTTGGGGACTCTCGTTCCTAGATGACATCATCGATCTCAATGGTCGCTACTCCTTGCCATAAACTTTTCTATTCAATGACGCAAACTAGTTCGATGTGCTAGCCACTTAGATTACTACGGATACACAAATTATTTCTGTCTAAGCTAGATTTTCAATGGCAATAATTTGATGCTTCGTCCATGATTTCTTGAATTGCCGCCGCCCCTTTTTCTTTGTTCTGGAGGTGAGTAATAAATGAACGCATCGTATTGAGATACTTTGCCGTCTTGGAAGGGATCGGATACTTCTCATTTAGGAACCGAAGTGCAAGAGAAGCATTCCAGTTCGGTTTCCCTGCGAGCTTTTCAATTAAATTAATGATTACCTTTCGCCGAGCCGCTTCAGTTTTCTGGCCACTAACATTACGTCGCCATCGAGCATCCCATCCGTCATCAAGCTGACGGATAGACAAGCAACCATCGAGTCCTACTGTCCACTCATCCCAGAGTTCTTGGATGGTCTTGACATTGCGGTTGAACTGGTAGATTGGAAGCCATTCATCCGGAGTAGAACGCACAGTCTTAATCCACTCGAATTGATGATGGGAGATTTTCTCGACCCCGTACTTGATGATAAGCTTGCGAATTGATTCGATTTGCCTTCCACGATCGTAGCCATCAGAAGACAGGATAAAGCTTGACCGTAAATTGAGTGATAAGAGATCAGCAGGCCAATAGGGATCGTCAAGAGCCTGGGCCACGAGTTGGACGGCTGTAGACGGCGATACACGATGCATGGACTCGGCGGATTCTGGAACAGTCTCAACAGTTTTCGCTGGAGGAATTAAACTGACGCCTGCCGGTGTTGATGGAATAGTGACAGGAGTTGGAGATTCAAGAAGTGGCAAGGAAGGATGACTGGGATGGGGCTGGGAGTTTGGTTGTTGCTGGGAGAATGCTTCCTTCCGTGATGACGACTGCCCTGTCAACTTTAATTAGAATCACAGGTAATACGCCATTGAGACGCCACTCGAATGGATAAACTCACTGGACTGTCTGCCTTTTTGATGGGTTGAACGAGACTGGCTGCGGATCAGGCCTTCTATGTATTCGAGCCTGCCTGTGAATTGCTGCCGACTGGCGTTGGCCTGGAACTCGATAGTTTCCAAGATCCCACGCATTGATGCAGCAACCGTCTCTGGGAGGCATTGAAGTTTCCGTTTAGCTTCAGCCTCTGCTTGCTCCAGGATGCTAACGCTCGAAGCCGAAAAATTGCGAAATTCTGGCAAATTGAAAGGAGGAAATTCCCATAATGGCGCACCAGGGCTCCTTGGAAACAAAACTGCAGCGTCTTGAAGAATCACTGTGCGGAGCTTGATAAGAAGCTCAAGGAAGTTCTTGAGAGCAAGGTCAACTGCTTTATTACCATGCTCGATGACACGGTCATGGTACCCGGTGAGCTCGCTTTCGGCCCAAGGAAATAGCAGAGGAAGAAGATCAGGCGGGGGTTCTATGAGCATCAATCACAATCAGCAGAATCTGACGAGCATAGCGATAAAACGTACCCAGATATCCTCGGGGAAGGACATAGGATGGCAAATTCTCTGCGTTAAACATCGCAGACGCAAGCATGGCTTTGACAGGAAGCTTTCTCTTGTAGACTTCTTCATACGCATCTCCTACTTTCCAGTTTCCGAGCGTCTTGATATCAGCTTCTTCTGCACCATGCGACTCGGCTTTGTTGGCCGCATAGAAACGACCGCCATGGGTTACTGCAGAGATTTGCACATCATTGTCTTGATGCATGCGTTTGATTCGATCGCGGTGGTCTAATCACAATATCAGTCAAGCACTTGACTTTCGAAGAGCGAATACATACTTTCATATGTCATGGGTGTCATCCCGCCTGGCTTGCCTGACTCCGGCTTTCCACTGAATAGGTGTAGACCATACCAGTCTCGCCGGCCATGCTCCGAGAATTCAGGGTCCTTGAAATCCGGTGCAAAGGATGGCGGGGCCTTCTTCTCAATATGGAAATGGCTGAAGAAATGAAACCCGATGGCGCCGAACCCACAGAGCTCAACATGCCGATGGCGAAAGAGGCCGTGCTCATCAATACGGCCAGTCGAGTTGGTCTTCGACTGATCAGCCAAAATAACAAGAGCCTGGAATGATGATGCCATTAACAACATTAATAATGGGAAGGATGTCAGAACTCACATCTAATGTTGCGTCTTCACCAATAAGCGGCACAGGGATGGATTTCCAGAAGAAGTCGGACCAAAGAACTCGACGCGTGCTATCGCCTCGAAAGGCCGTATTTGTTGGAATAAGTAGAAGAGCTCGATCTCTGAGCCCTAGATGTGTACTATGAGGGGCAGGACCAAAGGCCTCAAGCGTATATCGAGACATCCTAAGTATTTCGTCGGTTGTATAAGTGTCTACAAAACGAAGATTCAGCTGTCAATTTAATAAAAGGACGTGAAGTATACTTTACCTGAACTAGTCCCCTTCGCTTTTGTAGCGTGAGCGTTTCTCCTTCTCTGTGACTCGTTGACGGCAGCCTTCTTTTCATAGACCTTGACCCAATCCTGCTGGCGAAGCATGACACGCGTCTCTGGTGAATTTGCATATGCTGGCTCGTGCTGGTGCTGTTTCATGTATTGCTGCAAAGCACTGATCGTCTGAGCAATCGACCGTTGGCCTACAGAAGACCCCTGTAACTCTCCTTTGGAGGAATTTTGCTAGAATTGATTGTCGTCATCAGCATTTGTGAATCGAGACTGCATAGAAAACAAAGAACTCACCTTGGCCCTCGTCATCTCATGCGCAAGAAAGAGGGAGACCTTGGCTCCAACAATAGGATGGGCATCAATACGCTGGTAGGTTGGATCTCGCTCCACCTCTTTGTCCTGGTACCGCTCCCAGAACTCTTCGTAGTTTCGGACATGACGTGCGTAGGCCTTTCCGGTTCCCTTTGCAACGGACAACTCCTGCTGGATCTCCAAGCGATTTGAGTGAGCCATTGCTATGATAGGCGCAAGATCCGGCGTAGGAAGAGGGCTGAATGGCGATTCCGACGAGATAACCTGCATCTGACCCGGAAAGTTCACGTCCAGTGAGGGTACATTCGTGGAGGAAGCCAGTAAGCCGGGGGAGAGACCTTCTAAAGATGCGGTGGCGGAAAGTCGAGCTCGTTTGGCTGGCCGCTCGTCTTGTTGTTCATGTTCAGACCTCTCGAGACCTCTGGATGGCGAAGGCATAAGGGGTGAGTAAGTGATAAGCAATGCAGAGATGAAGCAAAAACTATACCTTAATCTTTGTAAATAAATCCAGTTATTGTTCATTGCAGGCCACCGTCAGAGGTACAGGACACAAAGTAGGTATTGTTTCAAAGGCCATCGTAAATGACGACATAGACGATCGTCAACACGATACAGAGCACCCATGGCCCATTGGAAGTTGTCGTCGGCTCAGAGGCAGAGAATACACAGTTGATTCCTTCCTTGGCGGGGTGGCGGGGAAAGAATGATGCTGGCGTGTAGCGCACAAGACTGCAGAGCGGGCATGTAGAGAGACAGCGGCGACGTCGAAGGCAATGTACAAGGTGAACGTTCAAGATAAGATTGGATTAATTTCCCCGATCGGGGTTGAGCCGATCGTGGGACTAACTACGGAAATACGCGAACGGGGCCTTGGAGGAATAATACGCGTTCGGGGTGGTAACCTATGGACTTTGTTCGGGGTACTACATATTGCAGTGGTTACGTGCCCGACCCGCGAACGAGGGATAACCAGCGGGGTAACCACCCCTCACGCGCGCCCCCACATATAGTCTATGTACAGCAAAACCAAAACCACGACTCCAGCTCAGATCAGAAACGAAATCAATCACACATCCACCTCCATCTTCCCCACCCCCTCCTCCTCCCCAGTGTCCCCACCAGCGACAGCAACAACGGACTTCCGCCCCCCGCCCTTCCTCCACACCGCATCATCATCCCGCTCATCGCCATACGCATACCCGTCATGGTCGTCTTCGACGCTCATCGCGCCGATCGGGATTTGGATCGAGGAGATCACAGGGCTCGGGCTCGCGCCTGCCATCTTCATGGTACCGCCACCACCACCTGCACCGCCGCTGGTAGAAGACCCAGGAGACCCAAAGCTCTCGCCTCTCCCGTGCCCGTACGCCCCAGCGCCGCCTCCGCTCAAGCGTCCTCCAATACCAGGCGTGGAAGGAAGACTGTTACTAGCGCTATTACTCGTCGTATGCACACTGCTGCTGCCCCACGTCGAAGCAGCAGACGCGAGTGTCGCACTTGACGCAGAAGCCGACAAAGAAGAAGAAGCAGCGGCTGTCGAGCGCGCGGTGAAGTAGGTCCTCGCGGAATGGCTATCCGTAACAGTATTAGTGTCGGAAGCCGTAGCGACGAAGCTCGCGGGGTACTGCGCCGCCATCTCCTTGTCGTCGTCTTCAAAGTACCCCGAAGCGGCGGTGGACGTGGTCGTCAGCACGCTCATGATGCTCTGCGAGCTGTCTGTTCGCCGATGATACGCCAGTCGATCACGGCCGTCATCTTCAGTAGGATGTACGCCTGCGCTGGATGGAAGAGGGGGCAGGCCTTCCAGCGCCATGCCGGCATTTGCATCGTCTTCGCCTTCTTGAGCACCTCTCTGGATGCCCACTGTCCTGAGTCGATTGACCCACCTAGAAAAGGAAAAGGAGGGAATCATTGTCAGCACAAATTCACCACAGCATAGAAGAAAGTAAAATAAAATGAGAAATGAGAGGCGATGGAGAGCAAATAGACCCAGCGAAAGTCATCCAATCAAACCAAGCACAGAACAAAATTGGGACCGCATCCCAGCACGACGTGGAAAGCAAAACAAAAATCGTGCAACGAAAGATACAAAAACAAAAAAGCAACACCCACCCCTCAGCCCGATCCAAACTATCCTTCACAACGCCCGTCACATTCCGCATCATATCCAAGCTCTCCGTGGCGAGCACCAACACCCGCTGGGA